>CAEFZX010031970.1:0-130317 GCA_903066825.1 Alfaro cultratus
CTATTAATTAAATTTATCCAAAAACATGCAAAGCTCAGCCAAAAACACGTAATTAAAACGCATTGGGTTTAAAAAGTGTAAAAAAATACCTAGAAAGTCCTTCTCCCCCCCCCCCCCCCCCCCCCCAGTTGGATTCAAAACCCTATTGTGTAGTATTTGTATTTGTGATATTTTTGTGTTACAGTACTGAGGAAACTAAATCTGAATCGCGCCAAATCGGGGGTCGGCATATGAGACAAAACCTAAAATCAGAACCGGTCAGTAAAAGCAGGATTTGTGCATCTCCAATTCTCTAATTCAGTCAGAAAGGCTCTAAACAACAGGTCCTTTACAGAAAAACAGAAAATATATTTGTTTTCTTGTCGGTTACTAATAAGTTGCAAGAATGTTTTATATCTAAGCATGGTGAGAAAATAAGAAGTTTATATCAAAACAGATGAGTTTTAATACCTTAAACATATTAAAGGATTCTGTAAATTCTGACTGACTTAAAAAAAATAATACATTTGACAGACAGGGTACCAAAGTTTTCAGATGCTTAAAAGTTCCTCTGACAGAGCTTTTAACTAATGAAACCTTCAAAAATACTGAAAGGTTCTTCTCTACAATAATCGACTTGTTTCTCCATAGTTACGTACACCAACCTGAAAGCGTCATCATAAAGAGTCCCTTTTAAAAGACTCAAATTTATCACCAAATAGGTAAAAATCTACTCATGCGTAATCTCAAATGAAGCAGTATTCTTTTTTTATTAATTCCCCGCTGAATTGATTTTATTTTTTATTTTTCATTACTTGAAAGCGCATAAAAAGTTCACACCTGTAGAAGCAGAGCGACTAATACAAGTGGCTACTGATCTGGTATCATGTGGACAGAAAAGCTGCTCGGAGCTGGAAATATGGTGCGTAAAATTCATTGTGCGTAAAACGGTGTGCACGTGAAGATGCACGGTAAATGCACGCACGTACTACAGTATAAGTGTCTGATAAGCAGAGGTTGGGTTGTGCCTCTCAGAAACGACTGTGCATAAAAAAAAGTGAAATTCAGGAGTCGAACTAGCTTTGAAGACCAGACAAGCAGTGTCGGAGCTCAGCTGACCCCGCCAGCAGGAGACAGTAAAGCCAGCCAGCTTCACCAGCACCTCTCTGCAGACCTGGCTGTGACAATTAATATAGAGGCTCCAGATTTGAAAAATGAGTTTTGAAAGTTGCGTTCAGTTTTCAGATAACTTTCGAGGAGTAAGGTCGCGTCCGCACAAATGAGGACGTAAAACTGTGATCAGGATCAACTGCGTCACTCGCTCCTAAGGATAGCTATATTATGGTGGATTTGGTTTTTATTATTGGTGACATGGGAGAACCCGACTAAAAAGAGGGCTTTAAGTTAAAAAATTAGATGGAAGAAGATGCCGTTCAAGATCAGCGCACAATCCATTCCTGGACGCGCTGAGAGCAGCAGTGGACGGAAACAACCAGCCTCCCACTAAACCCGCATCATGGCTTACAGGTTATTCAGATAACTGATCACAGATGAATGTTGTTGAGATTTTACTTCTATGTCTCCATGATGTAGCGGTGCAAACTGTTTGCACTGGAACAGAAAGAGACAAAAAAAAAAAATAGACGACTTTCCTCTTAATTGTACTCAATACTTAATAGACAATTCTGTTACAAAAACCGTATTTTAAATGAGGTGGAGGCTGTTGTGTTGTAGGAAGTGAATTTTAATCACAACTGACTTTCAGTTCATACCATTTTCTGATGCCTCACAGATCGCAATGGAGTTTTTTGTTTTGTTTTGTGTCTTTTAACTCATGACTCCCTTTCAAAAGAGCGGTTAGATCATCATGTAAACCCGAGGGAGACACATGGATTTACGCGGGAGACAAAGGTGTCAAACTTACCTCCGTCGTCAGCTTTTACAGCTGAAGGCAAAAGAAGCGGCAGAATACATCCACACAACAATAAACATGAATCCATCTTTTCCCTCAAGGTGTCGAGAAACCAGAAGAAAAATGAAAAACACTCTCCTTTTTTTTGGTTTATTTGGTTTGTATTAAAAATAAAGTGTTCCGGTAATAAACTTTCCCGTCCTTTTCCCACAGTTCCTTCAGGGGCAACAATCACAATCCAAACGCCGGGTTGCAGATCTCCAAGAAATACGGTTTTGGCTCTTTTACACAGTTCATGTGAGTTATTGTCACTGCTTCTTCTCGCCAGAAAACCGCAGTTAATGCAGTACAAAAGCATAAAGTCTGTAGGATGTGAACTGCAAACACGGTTTTATTCCAGCGAAATCCATGTTGGTGCGCACAGTCCGGGTAGGGGTGTCCCACAGAGTGTCAAAACGTGTGTTGGAGCAGGTCTTGGACAGAAGAGACACTCAAATTAAAATTAAAAAGAAACAAAAGTGTAACTTGGTGATCAAGTCGAACCAAAAGGAGTGTAAGAAAATAACGAAAATTTAAAACAAAAAATGGTCTTCAAACATATCTTTAAGCCTTCGTTTACAACTCTACTGAAAAAGGGCAGGTTCTCATTTTTAATGTTCCCTTTTTATGTTCAGCCCCAACAGCAGTTATTTCTCAGGCCAATGAAAAATGTATTTCTCATAAGGCGCAGATCCAGTTGCCGTGCGTAAAACTGCTTCGGAGAAAATAAACGTGGTTCGTCTCCACTTCTCCTCCTCCTTGAAAGCCGTGCGTCTCTCCGCTGCAGTCCTCTGCTCTTCAGTCCACTCCCTCCGCTCCTCCTCTTTACGCGCAGTAGCAGCAGCAGCAGCAGCAGCCCGTGTGCCTCTGTGTGTCTGTCTCCCGGCAGGCAGGCTCCGGCAGCGCGCTCCTTCCCCACCGGTCTCCTCCGGGTTTGTGGCAGCGAACGGGACTGCTCACTCAGTTCACCCTGTTTCGGCGCGCGTGCACGCCGTGCGCACGTGAGCGTGTATCGGATTACAGTGGGCACCTCGGCCCGCCTCCATGTGGCCCCTCACTGATTAAAGAGCAGCTTCATCTCCCTCTTGTCTCTTTTGCGCCTGATCACCTCTCAACATCCTACACATCTTTATACCTTCATCCGACTTTTTTTCCCCCTTTTTTTATTTCTCTTTACTTTTCCTTCTGATTTAATCTGGATTCTATATTAAGAAACTATGCATTTTCATTATGTATGCTGCATTTACTCATACCCCTTGAACTATATTACTTTTTTGTTACTTCATAGCCACAGACTTTATTGTATCTCATTCAGATTCCAACAAGAAGTTGGGCTACAATGTAAAAAAATGATTTCAAAACATTTTTATGGTTTGTGTATTGGCAATTAGTCCACATTGATCAATGCTTTGTAGAAGCTACTTGGAATGTCTATGCTACATACAAAGACCCACATTTTGCCCTTTCTTCTTTGCAATTAGCTCACACTCACTTTGTTCATACAGAGTGTGCAGGAACACCAGCTTTCAAGTTTTGTCAGCCATCTGGGCTGGTGTAGGTTTTGATTAGGCCATTTAAATATGTAAATATGCTTTGATCTGAATCATTCCATTGAAATTTTAGCCTCAGCCTCAAATAGTTTTTCTTCCAAAATTACAATTTATTTAGCACCAAACGTCTTTGCATCAGCTTTGACCAACTTTCCTGTACCTTCTTTTAAAAAAAAAGCATTCGCACAGCACAATGCTGCCACCACCATAACAACTCCTTAGTTGTTATTTTGGAGATGTGGTAGTAGACTGAACAGTGCTCCAAAAGAAGCTTGGGATATTGTTAAAAATCCTAAGTGTGCTTAAAGCTATACTTTGTTTAGAGGTCTCAAAGTAAAGGGGTGGAATTGTGAAATAATTACATTTTGGAAGAAGATCACTCCTAACAATCTATTGCCTCAACTTAAGTGTCTCATTTTGTAGTTTATACATTTGGGGAGGTAAGGGAGATTTCAGGCCTGGAAAACACCGAACTCCAGCCAAATATCTTCAGTTTCCCCACTTTCCTTTTCTAAAGGACTACTTTTTCCCATCACACTACTTTTTTCCCAATATAATATGTAGAAATGCAATAGAAACACTTTATTCGCATCACACAAGTCACATGAGCAAAAACTGAATGTTACTACTGGCAGAAACACAAAGAAGACAACAGGAAGTGAAAGGAGGATGATGGCGCGACATATTTTTTAATAACTTATCTCATGAACTTATTCACGTGTGATTTTAATTGCAATTTTAAAAGTCTTATTTAATGGAAACACCACAATTCTCAAAGTGCTTTTTTCAACATAACAAAATATTGACAAAATTTTGCAGACATTTGTGTAAAAGAAACACAGTCATTGTAGCCAATTATCTATCTTACAAAATGAGGACAAACACACGACTTCTCCTTAGAAGTGACAAATTAACCAGTCACGCAGAAGTGAAATTAAAATGAAATTACAAAATTAAATCCCCTCATTGGAAACATGCCAATAAAAAAAAAACAAATTTTTCAATAAAAAGCTTTTACACTAGGATGTGGTGGTTTTTCAGAATATATATATATATATATATATATATATATATATATATAAGATTTGCCACATTTATAATGGAAACACAACACATTGCCAGCAAGGCAAAGAAAGAAAAAAAAGCTTTCTGCCAAGGGCACATGGGTCGGTGGGAAACAGGATCTGAACAAGAGGTGGAGTAATACACAGCAAGTTAAAATAAACTTGGTTTACATAATAAGGTGATGAGATTTCTTTCTTTTACTCAAAAGAGATCCAGAGTTTGCCTCTGTCATTATAGCTGCTCACACACTTGGTTTCCTTCCCACTGCCTGCTCCCGTTTCCTCAGCGGTGTAATGGAGGGAGTCCGTCAGTGGGAGGTGTGTTTTAGCAGCACCAGAGCTCTGCGGTCTGACAAACCCAACCCGCCTCGGCCCTAGCTCTGCCTTCCCAGGGCACACCCTGCTCACATCTATGCGCAGATGTACACACATACAGGCCATAATGACACGGCTGAACTCACCACTGACCACTCAGTAAAACAAAATCAAGACCTGCACCCAGATTTCGTGGGAAGAAAAGCCCTTGCAAACTCCTTTATGACAGAGAAGATAATCACAAGATAGCTGATACTGTTTTTACATCGAGTGAAGATTATTTATAGTCTCTTGAACTTTGTGACACAAAATTTTCAGAGTGGACCATGATATGTGATATGGTCCTCACAGAAAGACAGCTGATTTTACCATTACAGGACTACATTACAGTATTAAAAAGGTACAGCTATGTGTGATGTACCAGCCGGGTATTTTCCGGTATCTTGAGGCCCCTGAAGCTATTTTTCTGTGACACATTACTGGAGTAGCTGTTAACTCATTCCTTGGGTCTCTCTGCTCCTGTGACCTCTGGAACCAGGCTCTCTCTTACTCTCACCCTTCTTGCTGCCTTCCATCCTGTCTATTTGCACTGAAACTAAATCCACCAGGTCTGTTGGAATCTGTCAGGTGATGAGAGCACACAGAAGTCACATGATCGACGTAATGTCTGATGCCTTAGTCTCACTTTGAGAAAATGTTTAAAACAAGAGACTTTTCTTGCTTTTTCAGTTTCTACCTTTGATGGAGTTTTCAGATTTTGAAAATACATGATATTTTCAGTGGAGCTGAAATGAAATAATCAAAATTGCCTAAAATTGTAGTTTGGGCGTAATCCAAAACTAAGTAGTTCTACTTTCCACTCCTTTACTCAATGCTGACCTTATAAAACTGCTGCGAAACAAGACTTTCCAGTCATTGACATCTTTTCTGCTTTCCATGCAGTAGTGGGCAGGCTTTCCCAGAATTAACTAGTGAAATCATCAGCATCCCAATTAAGGCTATCACACAGAGCTGCCTCTGCTCTTTGCTGTCAGCTCTGTATTTTAGTGAAGATTGCAGACAGCTGCTAATATCAAAACTAAACTCTGATTGTTTAATGAAACATTTAAATTTTAATACAGTTCATTTAGCTTTACAAGTCCAGTTTTCTTTAATTGCTCTTTTCATCCTGACTCTTTCTAAGGAGCTAAAGGAGGTAAAGCAGCTCTTGTTTTATTTGGGGGTTTCTGGGCGGGATTTTGCATGATGGAGCAACGGAAGGAAGTTCAGAAGGAAAATGATAAATGCTTTTCAAATAAATTTAATTTCTATACCTCCTACTTTGGTGACCCTAAATTAATCCAGTTCTTGTTAGTTGTCGCCTAATTTGGTAAGCAGTCAAATTGTGGTGTAATACAAACCTGGATGACTTGTGAAAGTCCTAAGAAGGTCGTTGGACAATTTTAGTGAACAAGAAAAACACCGAAAAGGTCAGGCATAAAGTTGTGGAGAGGTTTGGTCATAAAATATTCAAAACCTTTAACTTTTATTAAGCATCAGTCCATCTATCTCTACCATCTCCATCGTGGCAGCATCATGATGTGGAAAAGCTTTTCTTTAGAAAATCTAACAGCAGAACTTTTATAGAAAATGTTCTAATTCCACCAACAAAAACATTTGAGTCGCAGAGGCAGACAAGTACAGTGTACTACAAAAATATTAAAACTCCTTAATTTTTTTTTTTTACATTTTGTCATATTACAACACCAAACTTTAATGTATACAGACATATGAAACTGTTTGTGTTAATAACCAAAAAGCCATTAACACAAACAACTGAAAAAACTGAAACTGACACCACTAACAATGCATGAAAATGTACTGACCAATGAAAATCTAACTTTGCTTGTGAGGTTCAACAGAATAATTTGAAAAACAAACTAACAAACCAGACCTGGACAAAAATTATGGCAAGGCACATCAGCTCTATGTATCTGTGTAAAATACAACTTTTGAGAAAGAGAACATTTGACAGAAAACTGATTAGTCCATCACCTAACAATGAAAAGACATATAGTACAGGTCAACTATAAGTCCGGGAGGTATTAATAGCTCTGGAAGGCCCTGTATTTAGAATTTATCTTGCCAAGTTATCTTCACAAAAGGTTTACATCAGTTCAGATTGTGATCAAGATTCTGATTCATCATTACTCTGTTAAAGTTAAACTAATTTAGATGAACTTCAACTTCCAGCAACGGGTAGGGAGAGAAATGAAGCCCTATGGCATCTTAATGAAAACATGTGAGGGTGTGTTTTTAGCAGAGCTGTGAAACCAGGCGAGAGAAAGTTGATCCCTGCTTTGCGTCAAGGGAAGAACTTCTTGGTTGGCTTTTCATCAACTAAGACCGATTCTGTCCACACCTTAAGGACACTCTGAAGCTATTTGGTTCCCTCTGGTTTGACTCACGATGAAGGATCCCTTGATTAAAATCTCCATTTCCATAATTTCTCTTTTCAACTCTTCAGTCTGTCTATTGTCTGTTTTGGTTGTCACATTTTCACATTTTGTATACATTTTATTTATTTTTCTCTAGAGGTGAAGACCTGAATGAACATTTCACTTGGGAGTTTAACTGTGGGAAGTAGTTTTACTAGGACGTCAATGTGTGAACAGTTCCACTTTTTTAAAAGTCACATTTTCTGTGTTTTCATAGGGACCAAAACAAACTCCAGCAACATTAGTCCCTTCGAATGAAATTCAGCACTAATTGCTTAAAGTAGAAAAATAAAAGCTCCAATGAAGCTTCTTACTCCATCAAATCTTATGTACGGTACATTCTTATGAAATTAAAATGTACAAGCATTCAGAAGTTAAATAAACATTGACAAGAATCTTAGGTAAAACAAGATGACTTCTCCAAGTCTATCACACTGCAGCACAACATTAGGCTTTAGGAATCAGAAAAGGAAAGAAAACCACATGGAGAAGTTTGCAATCTCAGGGGAAACCAGCAGCTCTGCATCCATCATCCTCTCCTCATTTGTGCTTCTGCCTTTGAATAAATGTTTGTGCAGGTGGTTGAGTGTCACAAAGTCAAACAAAATTTCAGGGCATAGTTGGAAGCCGTCAGCGTGTTGGATATGCTTTTTTATTTGGGGCCCAGCGTGCACAGTAACCTGTTGACTTTGTGAGACTCCAGGGATTCTGCAGATGGTGTTTTTTGGGGTCTTGCTGCCATTCAAAGTGAACACTTTCTGAATCTCTCCCACATAAACTTGTCTTCGATAGTGGAAGTAAACTATTCTAAATGCAAATATGCACAACACACAATCACACTTTGTGTGGCCTCGTCGATAAGCATTATTTCTAAAGCACATTCCACAGGAAACCACAGGAAATGAGTGTCAATGGTTAACACGGGCTACACTGACATACTCAGAGATAATCGTCTTTGTGCCTGCGTGGGTATAGAGCTCAGTAGTGATAATAGCAGTCCAGCCTGTGGAGACTGCAGGATGTCAATTCAGCTATTAGCAAGGACACAGAAGTGCCAGGAAAGGACAAATAAATACTCAACAGTACACGCACACAAACGCAAGTAGTTTGGACACAGTGTTATGGGATCCCAATAGGCTATCAGTGGGTGAGGAAAGTCTCTCTGTTTTTAAGACCTAAGATATGCCCATCCTTAACTGGTATTTGTTGTTCGCCTTCTCATAGAAGACAAAACATACCATCTGTAGTTGCTACATCTCACATTTTAGCCATTACAGTTGGTCTCCACCTCTGTTCTAACTAGAGTTAAATCTGTTCAGCTGGAGCAGGATGAGGGGTTGTAGTTGGTGTAGTAGGACTTCTGTGTGTGACCGCCATGACATAACAGTACCTTGTGTGGATGGGCTTTACTTTACTGAAAGATATAACCAGAGTCTCAGGAGGCACAATCCAAGAAGAACTCTGATTTATTTCTGAGCATGAACACAAATAAAATACCCTTCATTTTTAGTCCAAGGGTCCCAATTGTGGCATCACTCTAAACAGAGTTCTCTTTGCTCGGTTTTTAATGGCAGTGCACAGAGGACAATTAACCCACGGTGCAGCTGATGCCAGTCGTCCACATGTGGTGTGGGATGACACGGGGTGTTGGATGGAGTCCAAGACCTGTGTCAGGGTAAAAGGCACAGATGTCATGGTGTCCTATAAAGCCTGGTACACAATATGATAATTATACATTGGTGTCATTTGTCTTGGGTCACTGGAAATGTTTATGAGATGTGTGGGTACCGTTATTTACCAACATCACCGCCGGGCCGTCTGTACGCCTCATATACCGGGTAAAACGCCTTTGCTCTTCTCATGATCACACAAATCAAATCATTCACACCAAATCCAAGGCTTTTTTGGTCAGTGGATGCATATACTTCACTTACTCTTCAAAATTATTTGCATTCATATACCAGCAATGGTTAAAATAGATTTGAAAGACCAACGTCTTTCAAATGCCAGACTTTGGTGTTTGAAACCAGTGTAACACAATCCTGAACAGCGTTACGCGGATATGAATTATGGATTAACACAGTGCTGCTTGTCATGAGCTGCCCTGAATGCTTTTAAATGTTTCCCTGCCCCAACACACCTAATTCTAATGATTTAATTATCCCCGTAGAGGCTGATCAAGCCCCGTAGAAGTCAGTTAATAGCACATTTATTTAAATCAGGTGTGTTGAAGCAGAGAAAACCTTGTAGACAGCGTCTGCAAAAATCCCGCAGTTTTGAACACTGCATGGTGCGTTTCATATGAGACTCATTGCTCGAAGTATTTTGCATTTTAGTTGATATTCAAATATTCAAATGCTATGAAAGGCAAGTTATTCAAAAGGGAAAATGTTAAAAATCCCTTTTTGAAACTTTTGAGAACTTATGCCTTAAATTACTTACAAATCTAACTTATGTTGTTTTTAAGTTGTTCAGATTTATGATGAGGGTGAAATGTTCCTGTATTGCAAAATTCAAAGATACTTTATTTGATTATCAGTTTATATAAAGAGAGAAATCTACAATCTACAGAAGAAAAAGAAGAAGAGACTCTGAAATTGCTAAATTATATGGTGCTGTTGTGATTCCTGACAACCACGTCGCATCAAAATCCTTCTTGATCATTCAGTTTTGAATGAAATAAATATCTAAAATAGTAATAAATTTAAGGTTTTGTGCTCCGCATTTGGTCTAAGGGGATTTAATTGAAAATTACATGATCGAAAGCTTTGTTTTCACTGATTGAATGTAGGCAGAGTTGCCTTTGTTTTCATGTACATGTTGTACATGTGGAGATGAAACTATGATAATAAAGTTAATAAAATTAAGAAGAATATGCTTTTTGGCTTAACAAGAGAAAGTGGATTATTATCACACTAAGCACACCTTTCCATGATGACAAAAAGAAGGTTGTATAAGACCCAGAAAGAATATTGAAATACCAATTCAGACAGATAATGTTTAAACCTTTATCACTTATGGGAGCTAGAGGTCTTTAAACAGGGCTGAATTTTTTAATCCTTATATCAAAATCCTATTGTCTATAGTAATTTTTCCACTTTTTCATTAACTTTACCTGACAGCAAAAAGATTCTGAGTTCAAATCCCAGCTGGATAGGCAACTTTTTGAGAGGAGTTGCATGTTCAAAAGTTAGACTGGAGAATTTAATTACCTCCTGACAGTCATGTGGATGGTTGTTTGACTTGTGTTTCTCACTGTTGGCCCAGTGATAGACTGTACGCCTGTAAAGGGTATACAATACCAGTAGTGTCCAAAGTTGGGCCCTCAAGGGCCAATGTCTTTCATGTTTTAGATGTCACTCTGGGTCAGCACACCTCAGTCAAATGACTGGTTAATTACCAGGCCTCTGGAAAACGTGAGGAAGTAATTTAGCCATTAGAATCAATAACCCCTTATATGGACTGAGGTAGTATATAATGCATTTATTCCTGTAGTCTTGTATAGTAATCCAGATTAAGCTGGATTTTTACATTTTTCTTATTTTTCCCAGTGCTGTGGGTCAGGTAGAGCACAATAACACAATAAAATCCTGATTAAAATCTAATGCGTGTTCATTTTGATTCAGTGACTGAGTTTTTTGTTTCCCATTGTAAAATTTGCCAGCTGTTTCCATATGTCAGGTATATAAAGGATGAAAAAGTGACATCAAAAACCTTGTATCAACAGATATCACCTGTGCCAATTTCATTATTTACTTTGAGGTGTTGTTGTTGTTGTCTCCCACTCTGAGCTTTCCTGTCCACAACTACCTCGATTTCATCCCATACCACTTCCCTGCCTCCCTCCTTTCAGAACGTGTCATTTACACTCTGTTATTGTAATTTCGTTTTTCATCTTGTCCCTTCATCCATGTCGTCCCTGTTTTTCTCTCTGTGTGCTGATAGATAAGGATGTCCCCTCTTGATGTTTTACTCAGCTGGTAGCACAGCAGCAGCAGTTAGCAGCTTAGTGTTTCACAGTAGGGAAATGACGGGTTCTGCAGTGATGTCAGGCTGACTTTGTAACTACTCGTGAGTCTTGTAATTGAAATTTTACGGTGGGTGGGAAATGGTTAATAAAATATTAAAACCCTCCAAAGAGCTGTATAAACATTTCGAACTTTAGACTCAAAATTTCATTAATATTACTGTAGATTGAAATTAAACAGTCAAAGTTGTTAGACAGTTCCAGTCAGAAGTTTACATACACTTATCGTTGCACTTTAAGCACCTTTCAGTGCATTTAGGTGTTGCATAAATAAAATTGATTGATTGATTAATTGTTTAGCAAAAAAGCTATATTCATTTTGGGCTTTTTTTATTACAACAAACCATCTTAATGATTTTAAATTAATTGAGGGGTCTCTGCAAAATTAAAATAATTTGTATAATAAAAATAATTTATTATACAAAAAATATGTCAGCTCAATCTACCTAGCTAAAATCTGCAAAATAGCTAAAAAAAAATAAAATAAAAAGAAATTCAAAAATACTTTATTGATCCTAGAGGGAAAATAAATATTTTGTAACTCATATTAATTCAAATTCAGGCAGGAAAGATCTCATTTAGCAGTTTGTGTTGCATCAAATTTGAAGAAGCCTCTGATTAAAGACAGTCTGTTTTTCTATGACAAAAAAAGCTATTTTCCCACCAGAAAGGCAGGAATGAAAGTTTGGAAAAAGAAAAAATCTCAATGAAAGTACAGAGCTACTCCAAGGCCTCTGAGTAGGGCTAGTCTAGAAACCCCCTCTAACAAAACGGCTTAGAGCTGCCTATTATAATAGTTCAAACACCAACTATACCTTCATATGCATCTTAGTGCTTTGAAATGGTAAGAATATAGTCCCATATGTGCTATAGGGCTGTATTGATTATGGTTAGCATGAATGGGATTTTCCATGCATGCTAGCATTTAGTTTAGCACTAATATTTTGTTGCATTATTTTAAGATTGCTTGCAATATTTAAAGTTTCCTTACATGTCAACAGCTTTATAATACCTGTAAATGGAAACAAGAAAGTTTTTTTCCTTTTGCTGAAATCTTGTTTATCTGTTAGCTGAACTGTCCAAGAACATTCAGTGAAGCCAAAAAACAACCTGTCTGTGAATAATTATTTAAATCTGTATATTGCTCATAGCTGTGCTTCTGAGAATTACATTTCAAATAATGACATAATTATCATTCCTATTCATTAATGACTCCTTTAAGGTTTATGCAAACAGAGTATTGATTCATCCTTTTCGTTTAGGAGTTTTATAGGAGAGTAATTCACAGGAATTTTAGGTCACAGATGATGGCTAAATGTTACTTTCCACGTGTTTAACTCAAACCTCTCTAGACTAGCAGCACTTCATTCAGAATGCTGCTGCCAAAATTCTCACATGTAACTCCGCAGGTAATGAAACTAAACTGGCTCCTGGTGTAATTTAAAGAGCATTTCAAGATTCTTGTTCTGACTTTTAGAGCTCTTGATGGACAGGCAGCAGTTTATGTCAGAGGGCTAAAGCATTCAAATGTCCCCATCAGGTCCTCTGAGGTCCTATGATCAGGGTCTGCTGACCCTAAAAACAAAAGGAGACGTAGTTTTATTTTTTTGGTGGCTACAGGACACTGGAACTGTCTTCCTTGAGGAGCAGTGGACTTTACGACTTCCTTTAAAGGCCAGCTAAAAACCTTTTTAAATCCACTATTAAATCCACTTTTGTTTCTTTAGAGTTATTTGTGAAGCACTTTGTGCTCTTTATCTCCTTAAAGGTGCAATATAAATAAAGTGCTGTTACTTACTTAAATTGCTTGAGCAAAAAACAGGCTAAAATGACTGAAAAAGCACCCAAACCTCTTAGAACTATTGATAGAAATAATTTTAAGAGATTACTTGAAAGTCTGGCTGCTTGGAAGTAAAGTGAGAAAAAACAAGTGATGAGTGGAGACTTTCACATTTCTCGTAGGTTCAACTTTTCACAGCTACAGTACACGCTTTTTGGCAGCTGAAGCATCATGTTTACCACCGTCAGTCACTGTCTGACAAGATGGATTGTGAAGGCTGATGGGGTAAGAGTGGGGGGAAACCTTTTACAGTCCACTTTTCCCTTTGAGGCATTTTAGACTGCTCCCTCATCCCATTGTCTCCTATTGTTTTCTTCACCATTTGAGATTCTCAAGGCTCAGATTGGTTCAATGGTTCAACCATTTTTCTATTAGTGAGCTAACTTGCTGAATTTTAGTTTTTGGAGCAGACTGTACTTAAGCGTCCTAGAAACACACACACACACACACGCACACACACACACACACACACACACACACACACACACACACACACACACGGACACACAAAAAAAGACTTTACAATCCACTACCCTCAAATTGGAGACAGTACACCCACATCTATACAGCCATTGTTAACAAGAAACAAAGACAGACCTATTTATGTGGAAGTCACCCAACTGTAACACTGGAGATACAGAACAGCACCCAGAAAGATGCACTTTGAACAACAGGATGCAAAACTTCTTATCCTTCACTGCCTAATGAACTTATCTCCACCAACAATCTGATGGAAGATATTTGACTGTGTCACACTGTGTTTAAGGAGTGGATCCCTTTGGAAAGCGCCCTTGTGTTTTATTTGTGGGTGGGGGCAACGTTTGCCTTAGGCGACACAAGCTGATAGCGTTATCACTTAACGACTTAACACAAAAACCTGCAGAGACAAGGCGGCATCTGATCATGATACAATGAGGGGTTGGGAAACCCAACACTGATTAAATGGCCTCTAACCTCGCAGAGAACTCATTACACAGACTGTACCAGGCCAAGTGGGCTTGTGTGTCATGTTACAGCATCTGTCACTTTTTCAAAACCTTTTATTTCCTGCTTTTCATTTTCTATATGGGTCTTTCGTCTAAATTGTCATTGATGCAAACGTGATTTTTCAGATTCTCCCATTCAGTTTCTTCAACTTCTACACATTTGAGTTGCTTCTTTTTGCTCTGTCTTTTCACAGCAAAAGGAAGAGGAGTAGTTAGTGTGCCACCCCCTGTATCAATGCCCTCTGTATGCTAATCCCAACTGTAATCACACTGAATGGAGCTGAATGTTGTGTAATCTTGTAATCAGGTGAAAACATACAAGCCAACATGATGGAAATTAGGAGTTTGGTTCAAGAAAAAGTACAAATCTTCATGGTTTTGTTTCATGACTCATGTTTTCACCTACAGCACCTTCAGGTCTTATTACCTCCTTGGACTTTTTCAAACACAAACCACATATTTTTTGGAAACGGGTCAACAAAATGCAGAGCAAAATTGTGAAGTTGAAATGTTTTTCAGAATGTTTGTACAAGTCAAAATGTCAGAAGTGGAATAAGTATTTGTTTTAATAGACATCTCTAACTGATTCTGTCTCTCTCTATTGTGGCATTTGACTTTAATTTAATTTAACAAAGTTTTACGAGAATTCTAACTGATCTAAAAAAAGAGAAGCTTGGTCTGATTTAACTTCAAACAGAGAAAATAATGTGTATGTTTCTTTTTATTTGTGTATAAAGTATGTATATAAATGTCTGGTTTCCACTGCATTTCTGTTTTAAGCTTCTCCGTGACTTTATTCCTGACCCCCGATGGGTTCATCTGTCTTCATAATGTAGTTGGCTTACTAAATTTCTGAGGCTTTCACAGAACTGCTGCAATTATATAAGATTTACTGCTATACTTTTCAGATTTTAATTTGTGTAAAGTTGCTGTCCTAGAATGTAAAATCCCAATGAAACACAAAAAGACCCATCAAAGGGTACAATGAGCTCCAAATGACATATTTTTGAGCAGGCCAGACCACAACCTGCAGGTCTTATCAAACTTGTGCTTGCATGACTGTTGGAGTTCAGATCCAGGGTTTACTGAAGCTCATATACAACACAGGTGACATTTCCATCTCCTACAGATGACTGGAATGAAAAATACTTTGACCTTTATGCAGCCACAAATGTAGGATTCGGGCAAGAGAGTTATAGCCAAAGGAGTAGGGAGAGTAAGAAAGGGGCAGGGTGGCAAAATCAGGAAATGTAGAGAGGCACTAAAACTCTACAAGGCAAGGGCTTGACAGTGCTGGATAAATAAGATGGATATCAGAAAAAGTATTTATCAATTTGGCGAAAAGAAAAAAAACTTTTCCTAATCAATATGTTTTTTTTTGTGGTGTCTGTATTTGACTAACCATGATGAAATACAAATTTAAAAATCCACTTTTGGACTGCATTTAGTTTGAAGATCTATCTGCTGTCCAAACAAACGTCATATAGACTAACAATAAAATAATAACGCCTCAGGAGAGAGAAAAATATTAAAATCACTCAGGCTGTACACACTGCTGCACTTTCCCAGCTACCTTCCACTAAATCCAGGTCAACTGAGTAATTACTTAGCTCATCCATGAAAATGAGTGTGAAACCTTTTAATTTGCTGTCCTTTATGTTGGTGTGCATGTTGTTTCCAGTCTTTCTTTAAAACTGACTAAATCTTTGATTTGCTGTAACAATGTTAATGTTTGTGCTGTTTGTATCCCATCCCGTGTCTTATTCAATCAAGAATATTTTCAATTGTGAGAACTTAATGTTTACAAGTCTAAGTCAAGTCTAATGACTCAATAACTGAAATAGTTTTCCATTAGGAGCATGAAATTTTGTCTGTCCATATCACTGCATTGCTGTGAACTATATTAGGATAAGATATAAAAATACTTACATAAATTATTCTTTTAAACTGGCAACATTTCTGGCCTGAAAAAAATTGTTCCAAAAAGTTACAAAAGGAATATTACAGGTAAAAAAATAAAAATAAAAATAAAAATCTTACACGTGGTCATTTCAAGTCTTCCAATATAAACCAAACTGCAACAATGAATGAAAACATTGTTTTCTGAACAGAACAAGAAAAAAAAAATCTGTGACCCTGTTGCAGTCAGGATGTGATGTGTTACTTTAACATGAGCTCCAGCAGATGCTGAGCTGCAGCTGCAGATTCTGAACAGCATCTCCATCTACTTTAACCAAAATGTGAAAATAACTAACTTGGGGGATTTCTGCTTTGATGGTGTGAATTACGGAGGGAGTTACCAGTAAACAAATGCATAGATGGGGCTGGATTTCTATTTATAGAGGTGGAAAGGGGGGAGGGAGAAGGGACCAGAAGGAAAGAAATGATATAATAATTGGAGTTACTTCCAAGGAAAATCCTATTTTCGCAGTCTGGCAGAGATAGAGGAATATGTGAGTGGAAGGAAGATTGGGAGGAAATGGAGGAAAACACAAACACTTGCTGAAGATTTTTTTCACAGTTTGGTGTAGGATGGATGGACGGACGGATGGATGATGGAAGAACTGAAATGCTTCCAGTAAAATCCTAAATTCCCAAAGTTGGCACATTTACCCAGCAGATTACCATAATAATCCACCATGAGGACATAACCAGATTTAAGAATTAGCCCTTGCTTTTGTGAAAATGTGTGTAAACCTGACAACTACAAAATGAAGGACATTTTCTGAAAATTTTGACCTTTTGGTTTGTAATTTCTTTCCTCTCAAGCCTTCAAAAGGTCCTGGTGATGATCTGGTTTAAGATCTCTTAAAACAAAGATTGTCTATTAGGGTTAAATTTGCAATAAGTGGCAAAGGTTCCCATCCTGCCAGTTCAAATTTGTGAACAGGAAGAACAATTATACAATTATAAAATGTATCAACAACAACAACAACAAAGCTGGAAAATATTTTTTTATATTTTTGGGTTGCCTCTTTTATGCTGATATCCCTAAATAAAATTAAATACAACCAACAGCGTTTAGAGGATGGTAAAATAGCCAAGTTTGTGTGCAATTTGCTAACAGGAAACAAAATGGTGACTTTAAAACCATAAGCTTTTATACATTTAATGAGGGTTTTGTGTTGTAGTTAAATGCAGAAGCGCATTGAGTGAAAATCTGAAAAGTGTGGTAAAAAAAACAAAACAACAACAACACATGGTTTTCAATGTTTTTACAAAACGAACCTGGAAAAATATGGTGTGTATTTATATTAAAGCACATTTACACTAATGCTTGTAAATAAAATCCAGTGCAACTAATTCTATTCAGAAACGTACAGTTGTCCCCCTGTAAAACTGTCCCTGTGTTTCCTTGAAAAAAAAACGAAGAGAAGGTGCAAATAATGGGTTTGCTATCCTGACCCACAAATGTAATTTGTAATTTAGCACTGCTGCTTCATTGAGCTGGTTCACTGCATCGTTCACCACTCCCTTCCTCCCACTATAAACACACACACACACATATACCCCCACACACACACTCAGATGTTAGTGGACTCTAATTGATGGAGAAGTGTTGGCTGACGGACAGCGTCTGCGATGGGTCTAAGAAACATCAGGGGGGGGTCACCAGCTGTTTCATTTCCCAGACCCACTAAAATCTGTTAACGGATATCAAAACCAAATTGACACACAGACTGACATTTGGATTTATAATGTTGTTACACAGGCTTGATTGAACACACACACAAAAAAGACAAACACACATCCACATGTATGACCATGGGAGTGTAACATGTGGCCTTGTCAGGTCACCTTTACATTGTTTACAGGAAGCATGAGTGACTTCTGGGTCGCAAACTCAAGGACCACTAGTTCTATTTTAGCTTACAAATTTTTTGATAGAACAAAAACTCAAAATTAAGAAAAATAACATTTATATCTTCTTTAACACTTGAATGTATTGCTACTTTAAACTTAGATGTACAGTTCAAGGTTTACAGACATGTGTCTGCAAGAAATGAAACAAGCATAGCAAATATTCTCAGATATTTATTTAATGTTTGTATTTACAGCAGAAAAACCGTGAGAGTAACTTTTATTTATACATACTGTACTTTAGCAGACACTTGTTCAAACTAAAAAAATAAAAATATATCTTAAAGATTTATATGTTGCTGCACATAGATGCTAAACTTTGTAGATACATTTTAGGTACATAACTAGCTTTTTTCCCCGCTTTTTATTTTTCTTTTTCTTTCCACTCTGTCCTTGTTTCTGAGATATGCACCCAGGAACGCTACACCTTGATCTGTGATGTGCATAGCTACATTCAGGTGAGGACAATGAGAAAAAAATGCTCAAAATTATACACCAAGTAGTTTGTTTGCTAAAAGAAAAAACAGTTGCAAAATAGAAATGGAGTATAATGTTGTTTTAAAGGAAATGATCGCATGCTTTATTTATCTCAGAGGAAGAATAACTTTAAGACCAAATTTAATGCATAATTGTATGTTAAAAAAACACCAAATTGTATTACTCTTTAAATAATATTTTATGTAATCTCATTAAATAAGAGCTAACAAAATTTGGTATTATAAAAAAGAAAAAAGTCTCTTCTTTCAGTTGTAATTTTAAGGGTTGCTTTTATTTCCAAGTACAACAGGATTCAACAATGTCCTCAACTTCTCAATAAGACCAATATTTGGGCTTTGAGTTTCCATTTCTGA
This sequence comes from Alfaro cultratus, assembly GCA_903066825.1. Taxonomy (NCBI): domain Eukaryota; kingdom Metazoa; phylum Chordata; class Actinopteri; order Cyprinodontiformes; family Poeciliidae; genus Alfaro; species Alfaro cultratus. The sequence goes on from CAEFZX010031970.1 coordinate 18,902, forward strand.
GGCCTTTAGCGGATTTACTGGTACATTTTTTGTTGTTGTTGTTGTGATGCAGGGTCCAGTTCTGCTTTAGCTTTAATTTCTTTTACAGAAATTCACATTTTCCTTAAGCACCGCCAATACATGGAAGCATTCATGGTGGATTATGTAATGATTAGCTGCCTGCAGCAAAGTATCCCAAAAAACTTCACACTCCAAGCTTCTCCATTAATACAAGGCCTTTTTCCTGAAATATTATATTTAATTTATGCCAAATATGTTCTCTGTTGGGCTCTGTAAAAGTTGTTGAGTCTTCTATGAGAACTATATACACCTTCTGTTCAGAGAACACCTTGAAATTCTCCTCTGGACAACATTTTTTCAAAAAAACGCAGATTTAGCAGGACCACTAATAAGAAACCAGCATGAAGATGTGGCAGTGAAGTTCATCTAGAATAATTTAAATATTATGTATTTTCTGTTGTCCTATCTTTTAATTTGACTTTTTCTGAGGTTTATGAATGTAGAACAACACATAAGATGAGATACAACAGATATCTGTTCATCTCTTCCTTACACGCATGCAGCTTCTACAGCATATTTACAACCCTTCGTTTTTAGGGTTCTTCGCTCACTCCAGAGGGGTTTATGAGGCTGTTATAAAACAGACAAAAGACAAATGGTCAGTGCTGAATTGCTTCTGCAGGCCCGGTTTAGTTGTCAACAGTCCTTCAGCTGCTTAGTTAACTAGTCAATGAGACGACCATATAGTCAGACAGTGACAACCAGGTGGTCAGTGCAGTCTCGTCAGTTAAGAGAAAGTTTCCTTTGAATGGCCAGTCTGTTTTTGTGTTTCAGCAGCAAAAGAGGAAAACCAGTATGAGAGTATTAAAGGATCGTAAACCAGATACAAAAACATGCTTCACCCCCAAGCAGACAAAGTGTGCTTTCTTAGGCTTAAACAACAGTTAAATGCAGACATTTTAAGTTAAAGTTTACCTCTCACTGTGAACCTCCACTCCCGCTGGTCTACTCCATCAAGCCTAATGAGTTGTGACTATTAAAACACAGACACAGCAAATCAGGGAAACCATCAGGCATACCACCAAACCATCAAGCACAACTATCAACTATCCCCGGGAATGCTTACATTTGCTCTGCAAATCATATGCTCTTCCTAAGTTGAACCGATAAGAGTCAGACTGAGGATATGTTTTTATTAATCAAAGAAAAGTAAGTGGAACATACAGCAAGAATCCTTTGGCCAAACGGCACTTAACTGCAGAAGAAACTCTTTGGGAACCACTGGTGTGAAAGGTGGTTCCCAAATCTGATATTGGGAACCATCTGTTCTGATCTTCTTCTATTGTATGTTCTGAACCATTATCTTAGACTCAATGAAAACCCTTTTTTTCCCTAAACGTTCATGATGTCATGCAGTCAAACCAGGTTCCTAAAACTTTTGCAGAAGAAAAATGCCCGAAGCATTGCAAAACCTCTACCATTTTTAATTTTTTTCCTTTATTTCCAACCTAATCCACCTAGGTAAAGTTGCTCAGTTTGAAAATTAATGCAACAAGATCTGTACACCACACAAACACAAGACAAACTCTAAATATGCTCAATCACTGTTGTGGATTTTCACAAATGGCAGGTCTCATTCTTATAACGGAGCCGCTCATGACACAATCAGTGACTCGACTCCTTCGCTAATCAATGACCAAAAGTCTGTTAACATTGCTGAAAATGCAACATCAGAAGACTGGAAAACCTTTATAACCAAGTCGAGCCTCACTTGATAGATGCCATTGGAGAAGGGCCATTAATCTCACATGAAAGTACCCAAAGCACAGTTGCATTAAACTCGACTTGTTTGCCTCTGTACCGGTAGGATGGAGTAGTTTATTTTTAAGGCAATAAGTACAAAGTTGCTGCAAAAATCTCACATCCTCATTTTTATGAAATGTCTCTAAAAATGTTGGTAGCTCCAAGAACTATTAAAGCAGGATTTATTTTTTCTGTAGGGATTTATTTTGGGGGGCTGCATTGTGGTCCTCGATTCGAAACCCTGCCTTGGTTTCTGCATGGAGTTTGCATGTTCTCCTTGTGCACACAGGCCTTCTTCCTGGGCACTCCGGTTATTTTTAAAAAATTATTCCATCCAATTTTTGTCAGTGCACTGTATTTGGTCATTTGCTTGTTGTTACTGCACTTTATCCTAACCTATGAGTCAGGAACCATGGATAGTTCTCAAAACTATCCATGGTTTTTCAGTCTTTTTTATATTGCTCTAAAAATATTTTCCCATAAAACAAGGTTTAATCTTCCAGGATTTGTCTTGCATCACTTTTCAACACTTTTCCTGTTCAGTTCTTTTATGAGGGAGGCTTTAGAAAACAGCATGGAGTCATGTCAAATGTATGCAAAGAAACTTATGTTCAAGTGTCTGAGCATATGCTTAAATAAAACTTTGAAGGTTAAGAGTTTGCCTTCCAGCATATTCATCATAAGTGAGTTTGACATGTGTGGTTTTATAAGACGGTATACTCCACAGCCAGCATTACTGGTTGTCATCAAGAAGAGTGGAGTTAATGGTCCCTTTCAGTCATACACCTGTTTCCATAAATCTGTCAGCAATTTAAGGTGGCACTCAGTGAAAATGTTCCTTTTCTGTGGCCAGGAACTATGGATGTGTAGAATCACAACACTCTCAACAGAAAAACGTGTATAATTTTGACATTTCTTTAATAAAACAAGCCCACTGATGGATGTTTTAATTTTAAAGGCTTGATTGTACAAAACACTTACCTTTGTGCCACACAAGCCAAGTAATTACTGATACTTGAAAATAACCAAAGAGAAAGCAAATTAAACAAAACTAAGACAAAGACATCCTGGAATCAGTTTTTCAGCTCCAAACATCTTGTATATCAACTTGTTGCCTTTATTAAATGTTTAAAGGTGCTAAATAAGCATGTGGTGGTACTTATGGAGAATCAGCATTTAGTTTATATTCTCCAGTGATCTGGAACAAACTTCCAGAAAACTGCAAAAAAGCTGAAACATAGAGTACCTTTAAATCAAGGCTAAAAATCCACCTGCTTAGCATAGCCTTTGATTAATTATGATTGGAATATTGATTGATATCTTTAATGTATATGTGCATGATGATTGTGATGACAGCATTTGACTAAATGTAATGCTTATTGATATTTACTCATTGGTTACTGTGTTTATGACGTAGCGAATTTTGAACTGCTTTGTTACTGAAATGTGCTATGCAAATAAACTTACTTGACTTATCATATTTATTAGGCATCAAGTGATGTGGGAAAGCATGATTAACGTCCAAAAGGGTTTTCCATGATTGGTGATCCCAGACCATTCCCAAGCCAGAATGTTTATGGTTTGATCTTACTGGTAGAATTCAAGATAAAACCCTCAGTCTCCTCATACCATCTGAGAAATCTTTCTGCATTTTCCTAGATTAATCCAGAAGAACGTCTTACCTAAGTGACCTCTGGGTCCTCAAGTTAGAAAATACTCAAAGGTCTTAAGCTCAGTTCTCCACAATTAAAAGTCCATATTTCTGGTAAATTCTGAGCTCCAGGTCATTCCAGTAGCTCTTTTTCTTCAGTCTGCCCACTCTCCAACTCTATCATCTATCACCAAACACAACAGCGCTTCCCTCTTTGGACCAACTGCACCCTTTCCTCTGGACTGAATGTTCACCTCTTCCTGCGCTGCCGTCTCCACAAACCAGTCCTGCCAGAAAACAGGTCATCATTTTAATAAATACAAAAATCCTGATTAGAGTCTCTGAGTGGTTTTCTTCATGTGGGTCAAAAAACTTAACCCGATCATGACAAGCTGAGTCAAAAAAAAAAAAAACTTGCCATTTTCATGCAGTTACAGCAATGCCTAAAACAGCTGGAACTGTGACAAACAAGGCTGGATAAGAACCAAAGTTTATGTAACTGCCTGACTCAGCAAAAAGCTTTTTTCTGTGCAGCCATAAAGAACGCACTTTATCTGGAACAGTGTACTTTTGGTCACTTTTTTGGCACTCCAGGTGAGTACAGTAAGAGTAAAGTATAAAGCCTTGAGCACTTTGTGTTACTCTTGGCTGTATGAAAATTGCTACTGTAAATAAAATTTGAGTTGAGCTGTAGAAAATGATGTCATCTTTTGATTTTCACCAGGAAGCAATAAGGATTTTACCCCAAAATTCTAGCCATTTTTTCCTGAAAAATATGCATATATTCAATTCCCCGACTAAATTCACTCAAATTAAAGTTTAGATATTTCTAAAAATTTCCAATGTGAGATTATGCAACTGTAATAAAAGATTAATATTAAGACTTTAAACACAACCTTTCCCATTCCAGGAAATAATTGTTCACACTCTGTATTGTAATCAGATAAACTATTTAATTTTAAACTAGGATTGTGATTGTTTTGAGGCCATTTTTTATATGTTTTACATAATAACATATGTAAAACATGCGTCAACAGCAGAACATCATTTTGTGACAGAAGCGAAGCTGGTACAGCTGCAATTTAACATTAAACAAAACATTTTTATTGTAGAATTACAAATCAGCTAAAGTGATAATCATTCCACAGTTCCTGTCGAGAAAACGCAATGAAAGCAAATTAATTCAGCTAGAATTTATTTTATTTTTATCTTGATGCTTGGCAACAGTATTTACTAACTGTGTAAAAATTTCCCATCAGTACACTTCACTGAGGTAAACTAAAACATGTTTAACATAATTGAACTTATTTGAACAAAATGAATTAATTTAAAATGAAACGACTGAACTGGGAGCGGGAGAAACAACAAGTCCTCTGCAGGTGGACTTGTTGTTTTATGTGTGCCAGTTTTATGTATTGTTAGGCTGATTTCCCCAACAGCCTCCTGCAGAGACTCGTTGCTTCATTCAAATATCAAACAGCTCTGACGGAAAGCTGTTTAAAATGTGGTCTAATTGTCGTAATGGTCTGCCCCTCCATGCCTCCTGTACCCTCTCTCTCATGCTCCTCTCCGTTTACAGTCTCTTTCCTCTCCTTTCACACTGCATTATAATGACATGTGAGCATCTTTCTTTCAGCTTCCCGCTCCTTGTTCACGGGGACGCAGGTTTGTGATTGACAGTTTAATAAGAAGGGCTTTCCATTTAGACAAAAGAAGAAAATGCATCAATTAACACCCGCTTGCAAACAGTACACACACACATACACACACCACAAAGTTTTATTCATGCACAAAAGACACTCCATCATGCAAATAAACCAGTTTTTTTTTCTTTTTTCCATCTCAGTGGTGTCACAAAAAATGTACAGTTGAAACCAGATACACTGTACACAGTCTAAAGAGGTAAATATCTTTTCTGACTTTAGTCTGGTTTAATGTGTTACAATGATATAAACTTTTCCCTTTTTAGGTCTGTTAGGATAATCAAACTCACTTTGATTTTGGTAATTAACAGAAAAACGTGAGAAACTTTGTCATTTCTTTTAGATTTATACAAACATTTCCTTTGATAGGAATAGCTGTTAAGTTTGGTCAAACTTTGAGAGCTCACCAATTTGTTGTAATTTTAGCCCATTCATTTAATTTTCTTTCTTGATTTAGAAAGAGCTTTAAAACATGTATATAAGGAGACCAAGTTCCTATTTGCAGAACTGATGTAGTTCAGTTAGATATGTGGGCCACCTTGATTGAACATGCTGTTTCAGTTCTACATACACTGAAATCTTTTGAAATGGGACTGAAATCATGGCTTTGTGACGTCCACTCCAAAACATTGACTTTGATGTCGTTTGGCTACTTTGTAACAAATTTGGGGGAATGATTAGGATAATTTTCAAGTTGGAAAATGTCACACCAAGAACGTCTGCATGTTTGAATTGTTATCTTTTTAAGCGATTATCTAGGTTCAGATGTGTATTATAGAGAAATACGCAAGTTTTATGCTAATACCTAGTAATGCAATGCAGAAATGTAAGAAAACAAAAAGCTGGTGTAAAGTTAGACTGCTGTCGTTTTCTCTTTCCTTACAGCTGCTCAAGGTATCAGATGAAAAGCGAAAGGGATACGAGGAACATCTTTTGCTTCCTAAATGCATGATATGCACAGCAAAAAAGGCCTGGTTATGTAATAGAGACATAATTTTCAGCACAACAGAACAACCTTCTGTGTTTCTGTGTCACCAGTATCAGCAGTAACAAGGCCTCCAAGCCATTGCTTGAGATGCCTGCTATATGTGCCAAAAAAATAAAAAATAAAAAAATAAAATGACTTGAGTGTACTTGATGGAAGAATAAAGAGATGCCGGTTTTTAAGTTATATGATCCAGGATATTGTATTCATCTTTGCACTTTTATTGCAGATCAAACTGACCTGCTGGTCAGGTCAGGGCTTTAGGATGGGAGGACATGATGACTGTTTCAAAACAAAATAAGAATAAGAAAACATGAGAATCACTTAAAGGAAAAATGTTTCACTGCTGTATCTAAAAGGTAATGTTACACATAATGTTGCATCCTAAAAAAGGTGACATTTACATCTGTAATAGGCCCATAAACTCAGTATTGTAAAATTACATATTATGTTTAATTAAAAATTTAACTATGCATTCACTTTTATTGGCAATTATAATTTTACAACATAGTGAAAAAGAAGCAGAGAGAATATCTGCCCTCATAAATAAGCTTCATTAAAAATATAAGATGAAAATGTCTTTTCACTTTAGAAATGCATTGATTCTTCTTATATGCTACATAGAGAATTTGTTACAAAATGTCTCTTTTGCACTATGTGTTTATTTCAGGAACACGCCAAGCAGCATTGCCAAGCAACCAGAGGTTACTATAAAAAGAGCTGTACTTTGGAAATTAAACAAAAGAAGCCGTGCTCGTGATAACGCAGAAACAGCATGGTGAATGTTACAAATGATATTCATATGACCTTAGATAATAGAGTTGTGTCTATAATTACTCGTTTAGATGTCAGAGCTGCATTTGATACAGTCGATCACATTATAGATAAAAATACTCACCCGGAAACTTGCAGTTTGGAGCAGTATTTCAGTTACAATGGAGGCTAAAACAAATACTGAAGAACAAAGCACTCATTTTCTTTGTTGTTCTTTTTTGTTTTATTATACCTTGAGGCAAATTAAAATAATATTAATTAAAAGTCATACAAGCGATTATAGATGTGTAGGTATTCATACCTGTGGAAGTTTTTTGGTCAGTTTCTTTTATTAAATGAAGATTCATGCACCAGAACAGCATCACCTCACCAATCTGTTAACAATGCCTCCTATGCATTTAACACCATGCAACTAGTCAGCCACACATGTTGTTCATCATTTTGAAAAATGTATCCACGGGTGCCAGTGTCCTTACACACCCTGCAAATCGCACAAATGTATACAACCGAGACTTGAATCGCTTTGTGTGCCACTGTGTGATGCAGCCTGTTTACTCACCTCAGGATGCTGAATACCTGACTGAAACTGAAAGTTAAGTCATGACTTCCTATCAGATTTAGGGGTACTCAGAGCATTAACATTTAATTCCTAGATGGTCTGCTGATCCTTAAATGTAAAAGATAATATACACAAAACAAGATGATGATTATGACACAGAAATAACTCACCAGCAGAACATTGAACACTGTTTCTATTTTATTTTCACATGTAGATAGATAGATAGATAGATAGATAGATAGATAGATAGATAGATAGATAGATAGATAGATAGATAGATAGATAGATACTTTATTAATCCCCAGGGGGAAATTCAAGACAATGTTTAGACCTATAAAAAGTCACAGTACATGGCAATACAAGAAACAGTGATGCAGAAAACACAAATGTGTTGGTTGGAGTACTGAACAAAATGCTCAATAAAAGCATTTCAATTATCAATAAACAGGCAGCAAAATTTGCAATTTAAAGGAAAAATCATATTTCTCCAATTTTTGTGTCTTAATTGAATCTGTGATAATTTTAGAATTTCATGTCATTGATATGAAACCCTGAAAATATCAAGCTCTATATATTTTAAATAATATAATGCCCTTTACTTTTATACGAGAGTAATTAGCTCTCAGACTGTTTGGTTGTTCCTAAAGTGGAGTCCCAGACAGCTGCTCATCTTCCAGTTGAATAGGGACTATTCATCTACCGTGTTACCATGTGCTAGCACAAAAGGAGGAAGGATTGCATCTAAGTTTCAATTAAATCTTTTGACATTTATGATTATCTAAACCTGTGTCATTATTTCAAAGAAGGTGTAACCTTTTGCTTTTCTGAGGAGGACAGGAGTAGGTGCTAATTAAAATCCCTTTTCTATTTTAAATGACATAAAGTCACACAGATGTGTGCGCAGGTTTTCCAGTATGTGGATATAAATACAGAAGGAGCCAAAGCATAAGACAAACAAAACAGATGTAACCAGAAATAGTTCAAAACAGTACAAGACCAAAATAAAGTTCCAGCTCATTTTTCATCTACTCAGTTTCTCTCCAACTGTTTACTTTCAACCACATGGAAGCAGCCAGATCCACAGATGGAGGCGACAGTAAAGGGATGATGGGACTGTGCTGGTAGTTTATATCTTGATGAGCAAATTTAAACAAACAAATGAGCTGCGCCGGGTTTTGCTCACGGACTAAGCTCTATCTAATCTTCCTCCTGTAAGAGAACAAAGTCTCTCACAACTTTCATTCAAAGAAAAACAGCACATCCTGCTAGTAACTAATGAGGCATCCGCAGTGTGAGAAATCAAATAGTTATCTTCTAAAATTATGGGTCGGCTTTCTTCCACTGCCGACCAGGGAAGAATAAAATGCTTCATCAGCAGCGGGCACCAACACAGAACACATCAGCCCCTTTAGAAACCAACGCCTGATCTTTCAACAGCACTGTTTACCAGAGAGTAACGGTGCTTTGAAGAACCACATAAAACAGGTGTTTGTGTTATCATGTATTTAGAACATACTTTTTAATGATCTGAAAGCACAAATATGCAGTGATCAGTGTCTGCTTTGATTTTATTCACATTAGTGTGCCAGGGAGCAGCAGCAGGGGGTAAGCTTTTCTTTTCTTTTTTTTTTTATCTTTCCCAATCCATACTTTTTACCTTTTTTATGACTATTTGTAATAGCTCTTCTTCTATAATCAAGTTTCAGGCAGATCATGCGCATCAAAAGCAACTAATTCATCAACAGTCTGGTTCATAATTACAGGACAGTGGGGAAAAATTTACAAGACAACAAATCAAAGTGAACAATAAGGCTGAATGTGTCAAAACATGTCATTATTCTACTGACTCTGTTTGACACCTGAAAACAAGTTCTCCAATTTTAAATTAAATATGTTTGTATTAGAGGTCTCATTTTTTTAAAGATGTTTGGGAACCTTAAAACTTCAATGTGGTTGTGTACCAACACAAAGGAGTTCATAACTGTGAATTGAGTGGAAGGAAAATTACACATGGCATAATTTCTTTTTTGCAAGCAAAAATCTCCAAAATGTGTTTTGCATTGAGCCCCACTTACGGTAGTCCATTTGTTTCATTTTCCTTACACAAGTTAAACAATTTAGAAATAGATTGAGTTCTAAACATGACAAAAGGTTTCAAATGTCACTGTAAGAAAAACACATGTGCATGTGGTGTAAGTTTAGGTCTTTCATTTAAAGACGTAACATTTCCTTTCATAGAACGGCGGGATAAAAAAAGAATAAAACGTTATAGAATTATTGTAATGGTTCCAAACTGTCTAAAAGTTAAATATCCAGAAGCAGAAGTGGACACCCTTCTGATAATTTTCTAATGCAATAATAGCAGAGCAAATTTTTTGCTTTTGCTAACTTTGAAAATGTTTAAAAGTGCACTTAGTTTCCCCTAATTGCATTTTTATGGATAACTTCTGAAGCACTATTGAAGTTAGCACTTTAGCATTAGCTTCCACTAAATGTTAATGTAGTGCTTTAGCATTAGCAGAACTAATGTTTATGATTAGTGCTAACTAATTACTAACTACTAACCACTTTTTGTGGTGCCCACAACTGTCCAGACACTTTTTGATCAAATACACAATCTGCTGTTTTTAATTCATGCAGAGAATCCAACAGAACTCAGCTTTGAATATTTTGTCCACGAACTTTAAGCCACTCCTGTCAAAATCCATATGGCTGATTCTGAGTTGAAACTTTTCAGCTTATTTCATTAATGTAAAGTATCTTTCCTCCTTCAGTTCATCTGGGCAGTTTGCGTGCACATATGTGTGTCTGACAGACTAGCAGTACTGTGAGGGTGCTTTCATTAAGCCACTTCACACCACAGCCGGTCTACGTTGGAGGAAGGAGTGAGTGTATGAAAAAAAGAAAGAATGAGGCTGTGTGTGTCAGGAGGGTGAGCGACTCTCAAAGACAACATTCAGTCTTGAGCTGGTTTTGGGGTTCTTTACTTTTTTTGTTGCTGAGAGGAAGTGAGATAAGAGGCGCAGCTAAAAGCTTCCTTACTCTCATACACTGTGTTGCTTGTTTATCAAACACGGTCACTGTATTTGTGCTCGCGGTGTCAGATTTGTTTCTGTGTCAATGGAACAGAGTGCAGAGAAGACAGTGATGGAGAGGAGAACTGTAGGAGTCACTTCAACATGTCAGCGCGACAGAAACAGGAGGAAGACGATGAGGAAGGAGGGACAGCGAGAGCAGGAAATGAAAACAGAGATGAGCAAAGGTCAAGTGTTTGAGAGAGAGAGGAAGCATAGAGTACCAGCAATCCTTGATCCCTCTTTTTTATGGTGCTTCTCTAGAAGAAAAAAAAATGTTTGTTTTCTATCTTCAGTCATGTTGAAAACATTTAAAACTGACAGGAGTTTGTGCTTTTTTTCTAACATTTTTCTAGAGAGTTACCCCCCAAAAATCTCTTTGAAGCTGATTAGTATTGTTCATAGCATACACATCACAAAAAAAATTAAAGATACAACGAAACTAGGGAGGTACCAATCAACAATAGCACGTCTTGACTAAGCTCTACTTCTGATACCCATCGCTGTTGTGCTGTTTCACTTTTCAGAACCGCACTTCTTAAAAATTAAAACCATTTTCTTGTGTACAGAGCTTGCAAAACTTTGCAGGTCATGCACATTTTTTTCCCGATCTAACAAAACGTTTTTTTCCCAAAACTATCTAAATAAGCTCCCTTTACAAGTTCAGATGACCTTTCACACCTCACCAAAAGCAGTGAACCATAAGAGGAAACAAGCTCTGGTGAGTAAGAGCCTTTAGTGGATAAACAGGATCATGAAGATCAAGAAATACACTAAACAGGTCAGGGATATAGTTGTATAGAAGTTTACATTTGGGTTAGATAATAAAACAGTTCTGTTCTATCCATCATTAGAAAACATGTGACTGTAGCACATTGGTAGGCCTAAGAAGACAAGAAAATCAGCCTGAGCTAGCAGATAAGGATAACATTTATTAGCAACTGTTATTTGTGTTAAAATGTTGAAAGAAAGACTTAAAACATCCAGTTTGCAGTTTGTCATATAGAGTGAAGTATGCAGATAGCAAAAGGTTCTCAGATCAGATGAGACCAAAATGAAACCTTTTAGCCTACATGCAAAACCCACTTTGAGACCTAGCAGCCTCTAGCCTGCCATCTGAATGTCTTTGCTGAAACTGAGAATTGTCAGACCTCTCAAAGGTTTTCCAGTCTGTCATTATCCAATTTTGGTATAATGAGTTGTAACCTTAGTTTCCTAAATTTGGCTAAAAATCGTGGCACCCAATGTCGTCTTCTGCTTCAAAGCTTCCACCTTTCAATTTTGGTGTTTTGCATGCCTTTGTTGCAACAAGTGATTATTTGAAATACTGATGCCTTTCTATCATAATAAAAATCCAGGTAGATCTGAAACAGTTTGCCAAATAGAAGTCTTGCATCAACAACCAAATGGGGAAGAAATTTCCTTTCTTCCCCATTTGAACTCCAGAAAGTTGTTTTCTCCATGTCTAGATGTCTAAATGCACTAAGTTGATGCCATATGAGTTACTTGTGGGTGCATACCATAAAAGAAGCAATGATGTTAATGTCTTCTAAATGTTAATGTCTAAATTCACAAAGTTCCTCCAGTACCACAAAAATCCAATGCAGCTAGTTTCCAGCAAATAATCTTCCTATTTGAAACTAATAATTTTCTAGAGGATTATTCAGTAAAATAAAAACAACAAAAAACAATTCTTAATGTCCTTTATTTGTTCATTGTCATAATTATGTTTACTGTATTAATCCCAGAGTTTGACCAACTGTGTATTGTATATAATGTTGTGCAACCTTCATAAAAGAGTGTGAAGAAAGAAAACAAAAGGCACCGATTGCTGTTGTATGTTGTTTCGTCTGTTTTTGTGTTGAGGTGAAAATGTCAAATTCATTTAAATTCTGAATCACTGTTTGGATTTCAGCAAAGTTGATGAATGCTTACTCCAAACTCGATCTCAGCATAGAGTAGAAACAGCTGAGAGAGATTAGCTGGAGTAGCTGGGGAAGAATAGCTCATTACGGTGTGTGTTGTGTGTGTGAGTGTTTATGATTATTATTCACGTAGAGTTGCTATGATACAACCAAGCCAGCTGGGGAGCAAGCAGCGAGCTCAACCTCTGTTGCCCTTCCTCATTTATTAACACAAAGAGAAATGCACGCAATCAAGACCCTGAACATACACACACAGACGATTCAGTAATCTGCACAAGCAACAACAAACACACAACCTCTTGTAACCTCCATTGTGTTCGCACTCTAAGACTATAGTAGCTGGATTTCCTCTCCAAACATCGGAACACAGAGACAAATCGAAGCAAACAAAAAAAGTGCTCAGATAAATATGGCTCAGAAATTTTTTTTCACTTCCCTCTCATATTCAATGGATTGTTCAGATGAAATGTGTTGTGTTTAATTTTGTTTCAGCAATGATGAGATTTGGCTTTAATATTTTATATTTGGGTAAAAAAACAAGTGCTCTTTTTGAAAATGTAAGAGCTTTAGTATGACACAAAATAGAGTTATGTATCGTTAAATATTCTAATTCAAACTGAAAAGTAAAAGCATTAATACTTTTACTGAAAAGTAAAAGTAAGTAATATTTCTGACCCTGTTTTTATTTTAAAATGTATAATGGACAAACATGGCAATATTTGGTGGTACAAAAAAAATGCTTAAAGTTCTTAGGCTTTAGTCTTTCCATAGACATGTTGTTTAATATAATTTTTGTTAAAAAAAAACAAAAAAAAACAATAATAAATAAATACATTTTTTCATTGCATTCATTTTTAAATGATATAAAAAAAATAAATAAAGACTAAATAAATAATAAATACAGATGTGAACCTCTAGCCCTCCAGGGCTCATGTCTTACAACGTTTAGGTTTGTGTCTGCTTGATCACACCTAAATCAAATAATTAAGTCATTAGCAGGACTCAGAAAAAATTGACACAATGCTGAGGAGGTAAATTACCCATTTTAACCAAAGACATGAATGAAAGTCGCAGAATACGAGTGCTGAAATGGAGTTTGACACTTCTGGTCCAAAGTTTACATATAGGCACACCCACTTATTTAACCAATATATGAGAAGGAGGAGCGCTCGATTTCAGAGTAAACTCTCCTTTTAGTTTTTTTTTTTTAAAGTTGTCTTTATTAATTTTGCATGGTCTAAAAGCCTTTTTATACTTGGTCACATTTTAGTATAAGCCTTTTTCGGGGAATCAAACAGATTCCAATCAAGCACGGTCTTTTTAACGAGGCAGTCCATTAGTGTAAGTAGTACATCAGCCGTCAATCCGTCATCAGCAGGACTAGACCCATTAACAACTAACACCTGAAGATCTTTTTGGCAAAAGCAGCAAAAGGCTTCTCTAGTAGTCTTCAGCTGCAGCACAGCCAAGTGAGAGAGTGAATACAACCACAGAAAGAAGATATAACATAAAGGTTAAAAAAAACTAGAATATATTCATTAAGCTCAGGGAATTTGGCAAATTAGAACCACTGCCTGTCCTGAACTTTAAACAATAAATTCAAACCTTTGCACCTAGCTCTTATTGTCAAATAGCATCGAAAGTAGATGGTATATTATCATTGTACGTGGAGAAAATAACTGTTGAAATGTATCATTAAAAATCTAAGATTAATTTGACATTCATGTCTATGACGAGTTTATGTAAATGTCTTCTAATGCACTGTTTGGAGGTTGTAGTCTATTTAAGTGTCAGAAACAAGCTAGCCCTGGCTTTACAGAAGAAAATATCCTATTTGATTGTCGCTCAGGTTTATAGCAGGGAGTTATATTACTTTTCTGTTTCAAAGCAGAACAATCCACTTCATCATCTCTAATTTCTTTGCAGTTTGAATTTCATACCATGCTGCAATAACTGTAATATTGGAGGAAATAAGTGAAAGTTTTTGATTTTTTTTTAACTTTGCTGATATCTGAAGCTTTCATTAGAAGTTATATATTTTTATTAATTTTAGAAATGACCAAATGATGTTCAAAACTTTATATTTATGTTGAATATGTCAACAAGAAAATCAGATTTACTATTTTTGTCAGTGAAGCAAAAATCAGATACATTTCTCAATTTGCAACTAGTTCTTTGTTAAGTTCCCCCCAAGTTTTAGCATTTGGCAATTAAAAATTCAAATAAATAACAAAAAAAACATACCAGTCATCAGGATAAATACCAACTAATTAAGGTATTATTTAGCAGAAGGTCAGTTATACCTTCTGACAAAGTGTTGAAAAGAGAAAAAAGACAAGTCTAGACATAGACATAGAAAAACAAATGAAAGAATGATCAAAATGACTGCCAGATATCATCAAAAGGTTCTTCTGAAGGAAAAATATAAAATAAAAAGATCCAACTTCGGACACTTTAAATCAAGTGAAAGATGCAGAAGGAGCTGGAAGGAGACTAGATGCTGCAACTTTCTCACAATCTTGCAGTCCTACAAAGAATATGTCAGCTACATGTAACTATTACCCCTGCATGGCCAGCGACTTTAATAATACCTACTTTGCTACTAAGAGCAATATTGAATAGACGACTATAGGTATACGTTCAGTTTCAGGCACACTGAGCTGAGTGAGAGCAGAACAATGGTGGGAGACGGACCCTCCACAGGTGTTGATGACTGTCTGGGGAACATCATGGGGTTCGGTAAAGAGCAACAGTCCATGACCTGTCTGGACAAACGTGCACACAAACCCAAAACCCTGCAGTGACACAGCCATGCAGCCAGCGAGGACCTCATTATCACCTGGCTCCGAAACGCACCACTGGCCGTCCAGGATCAACACACACACCTGGTGCAGGCGCTGGTGTCGGTTCAGCATAACTGGGCAGGATCTGAACCTCATCTCTGGTGCCCAAAGGGATCAGAGTGTGTGGATTTGAGCACATGTATTTGCAATAGAGTCGAGTGTGTGACGTTTGCTGTGAAGAACGCGTGAGGTTGTGTGTCTTCTTGTCTGTTGGGCCAGCCAAAACTGCCTCGGCCGTTGATGCTCTCAGCGTCGAACACGCCTGAGTGAGCAGCTACAGGAAAGGGGAAATGAGAGGATTTAGACTGTGACATGTTGCCTGCATTAAGAGAGACTTGAATGTGTGTGTCTGTGAATGAGTGCAGGCCGTATTTCCCTGTCAGGCTGCAGGGTAGCATGGGTCAAGGAGTGGGGCCGCATGTAGTCTGAGCGAGCGATCAAGCATTCAGTCTTGTCTCCTTGCTCCACTGGAAGTGTCGTGTCTGACAGGGAAGGTTTAGAGCTGTGTATGAGCAGCAAGACGGTACAAAAAAAAATAAAAGGAGCAGAGGCAGACTGGAAGGAAGAAAGTGGAGAGACAGAATAGTCCTGCAAATCACTTCGGACAAGCTTTGTTTGCCTCAAAATGTCTTTAGAAAAACAACCAGTGTTGTAGAAAACAAAAACCTGTCAACTGCTAATATACAGTACATAAGATTAGGGAAGTATTTTTTTTTTTTCTGTTTTGGGTTGTTACATTTAGTTTATGTGCTAAGACTTCAGGGTGGATTCAAACCAGCTTTGTTTAGTCTGCTTTATTCAAACTCCAGTTTGTTTGCCTAGAAAGTCGTTTGTTTGGCGAGGTGTGGATGTGCAATCAAACTCTGATGCAGACCAAAAAAGCAAACTCTGGTTCGGTTCGAATGCATAATGCAAGCAGACCGGAGACAGCTCCAAAAGCAGTAGCCGACTATGATGCAGGGCATTCTGGGTAAATACAACCTCATAGTCCACCCAACTATCAGGTGTGAAAAACCCACATTAGATTCGACGCTATTTTTTAATAGAGAAAAAAACTCCACCAAAGTGAAGATGAACAAACAATGAAAAACTTAATGCACCCTTCCTGGTTTCATTTTGTATTATTGAAAGAAAAAGAAATTCAGGTGCTTTTAACATATCATCAGTAATGGTGAACATGTCTATAAAAGCAGGAGTTTTGGTAGTTTGTTGGTCTGGAGCAAACAGGTATGTTAACACAACAGAAGGGAAAAAAGAAATCAGCAATTTACTTTAGAAAAGCAATCATTGCTGCTCACCAATTTGGTAGGGGGTAATGGTGGCAGCAAGCAAAAGAAAATTACAAATGAAAAACATTTAAAGTAGCTTCTAGTTTTTCCAGGAGTTTCAAGACATTTACATCACATTAAGACTGTGGCATTTCCTGATAAACTACAAAAGAATTACAAGCTCCATGTAAGACTCTAGAGGAGTTAGTCAGTGTGGTAAATATTAAAATTAACAATGGAACAACTAGAAAATGTTCTCTGAATAAGCATCAAGATTTTAGGAGCAAAGTCCTTCAGACATGAGACTAAATACCAAAGATATAAGCCTTCCATACTCACCTTGTTTAGAAAAACAAATATCAGTGGTGGAGGGGTGGTCTGGGTTGGTGTTGTTGGTCTAGTGCAATGATTGAGTCAAGCTGAAGAAATTACGCCATGTGATGATGGCGTCATATAATGGCATCATCATGTGAAAGGTTGATGTCAAGAGGACAGTGACAACTTTGAGTTATTGCTGCTAAGGGTGCTTCTACAAGCTGTTGAGTCATGGTGGGTACTTAGTTACATAGCTTTTCCGTTTTGTTAAATGAAAGCGTGAAATGTGGTTTTGCTCACATGAAGTCAAATTAAAACAATTTTAGATCTGATCATTTTTAAGATGCTATGACATAACTCTGGATTTAAAGAAGTCAAAGTGTATAGTAGAGATTCTGTGTTTGTGGGATTTAACAACCACAGTTGTCTACAAATAGCTGAAATCTGATAATACTTTAGGCCTCATTTAAAAATGCTTATACCTGTCTAGTTTAACAACTCAAATGCTGAACACAACTTAATATGCGTTAATGAGCAAAGTGGGAACCATCTTTGCACTACTGTAGAAGCTAAGCTGGATTGGCCAATCAACAACATATCAACTAGTATTACAACTATGTAGTTCAGTTTCCTAATCTGTACTTTCTTTTGAATATTTTGGATATGCTCCACAAGAAAATACATGCATAGGCACATTTTCTGTGAATAATTTAGAGTTAATGTTCCACAGAAAAATCTGCAAATACCAAACTGCGAGTAGGCAGGGGTCCACTGTACTTCATTTTTCCCAGGACTGTTGCTGAAATGATCCAAAACATTGCATGTCAGGAGTAAAAAAATGTCTCCCATCTCCTGTTGACTGTAGGTTTTGAGAAAGTTATTCTTTAAACCATGTTTATTTTAAACTTCCATCATGAGTGAAAATTTCTTCCTAAACAAGAGAGTTAAAACTTCCACTGTTTAAATGGAGTTTTCAGCAAAGAAAACATATCTAATCAATCACAATCGTAATGATCTTCTATTTATCATCAGTGTAATCTACAGCTATGGGAGCTTCAGGTGGAAATAAGAATGGTAAAGAAGAAAAAGTGAAAATTGGAAGAAGGTCTGTAGCCAGATGAAGGAAAAAGAGAAACAAAGAAAAAGAGTTTAAGGATCTTTGATGAATTGGTGGAGGCCGAGAGTTGAGAGCCTGAGGGAGCTGAAGAAACAAACGACACTGAAGCATTTATTTTCACTCTGCTTCTCAATTAAAGCAAACAGGCCACTTTAACGATGTTGACATTTCCAACAGCATAATGGCACACGGAGGCTGAGGGTCCCTCTGAAGGATGGTAACTGCGTGTGTGTGTCTGTGTGTTTAGATGCACAGTCATATAAATGTGAAAATGAAAACACACTGGGTGATTTACACTTGCATTGTTTAAGGCCGCTCTCTGAATGTCAGTTGGTGCGTTCGCATTTTGCTGTGCGGCATCGGCGCTCCATCCCTCTCCTCCGCAGCTCCTGCGTGGCATCATTTGTCTAAACAGAACAATCTGGAAAGCCTCAGCGGGTCCGGCCCGGGAATGTTAACAGGCTGCATCGTAACATTACACCTACAGGGGCGCGTGGGTGTGTGAGCAGAGCACACTGAGTGGAGAAGTGAAAAAGGCAGTAAAAGAGAGCGTCCAGGGAAGATAGCTGGTGGAGACGGAGTGGAAAGAAGCTGGAAAATCCCCCTCTGTGGTAATATTTAAAGCAACAAATAAACTGGAGCTGAAGTGATTAAGCTACTCTCACCAGATGAAAATCTTTTCTTTTTAAGAAATGAGTAAAACCATGGGTTCAACTCCCTTATTGTGTGTCAGTGTGCTCATTTAATATCTGGAGACATGCTCTGTTTATGTGTCTTTGTGTGGAGAATGTCTTTATGAAGATGTCTGGATAAAAGGAGGTTACTCATGGGGATTCCTGAGAGGCTGCATGTATCATGTTTGAACAAGGAGCAGAACAAGTGTTGAAAATAACCATTAAATGTACATCACCACACATTCAGCAAGATGTAAGAGCATTTAAAATGCACCCTTAATTGAACACATGGAATCTGTTTCTTCGTCGGTGCACAGCCAGCCTGCAGATGGAGGCAAGATATATGCAAAGGGAGATTATGTATTTCAATGCAACAAGGTCATAAATGGCTTTATTCCACTTTACTCTGGAAATTTTACATCTTTATTATTTTCATCACAAAATACCCATTACAGCAGATATTAAATATATAATAAAATTTAAAAAAATCATTCTAAATGATGAAAACAAAGGGCTATATCTTGATTATGTATTGTTTAAAGATACATTTGCACATTTCTGTAATTCCATTTGGGTCTCAAATGTTTCTAAAAACAACCAAAGTTCTTTAAAGAGCCACCCACCCATTTTCTGGTGATAAGTTAATATTTTTTTAACTTATTTATTAAGTTAAATAATAACAGCTAATTTTTCATTTTTGAAACAGAAAATTAGCCATTTCAAAACCCTACCAACTGTTGAGTCACAATCTGGTGATTGAGTCACAATCAGCCTGTCACTTAGCAACCCATATGGAGCTACAGCACGTTTAGTCAGCTGGCTTTACCACTGCTGTACAATGGCTGCTGGAAATTGAAAGCATTTTGTTGTTGACTTACCATCCAGAAACCACTTGCTGCACATTCTTGTTGGTTGTGCAGGAGGCTCCACTTCTGCTTTTTAAGAGGTCCTAAAACACCTGATTTTGATGGGAGCTCAAAATAGTCAGAACTGACCAGACTAAAATCTCATTATCTAAGAATGATTGTGTGCAAAATTGTAATGAACATGTTTTGTATAGCCTGTAAACCTGTGCTAATCTGTTCAAGGAAGCAAAATAGGTCACATTTAATAACACTTCAGCCAATAAGAGATCGACTAACATGTAACCTTTGGGTGGGAGTGGGCAGCTAAGTCTGATGAAAACCAGATATTACCTGCTGCAGACAGGTGCAGATAATCCGTCTTCATCCGTCTGTCTGTCTATCTTTATCAGTTAGGTAAGCAGTTGTTTTAGGAAATGGCTACAATTCCGAAATTCAATACACGTCTTCCCTATATGAATGGCATGTTGTCTTGACTTTCCTAGTTTTAAAACGTACTAATAAAAAAAAACTTTTTTCCCCTTGAGATGAATTGTTAAAGCTGTTAGTAACTGAACTGAAACATTTCTGAATGAATCAGTTCGAGATTATGATGCTGCAAAATCCTCCCCCCCAAAAACAAAACATTTATTTTCAGGCTTTTCCCAAACTTTGTCTGGGTGCCAATAAGTGTTTCGGGTCCTGCACTCAATCTCTGCTGTGTTTATTGTAGCAGTCCCAAAAGTTTCCATTTCCTAGATCCACATTCTGACCATGGTCCCATGTGTGAACCATAGGCAAAAAAGCAATTCAGAGGATATCACGTCTTCTAAAAGTCAAAGCAGAGACAAGTCTGAGGAAGAAAATAGATCTTGAGTTTACAGGAGAAAGGTTGGTGTTAGCATACCTGTCAGGCCTGTTTACGTTTCCCCTGTCACCCTTTGCTTTCTGGACTCTGTCTTTTTAATACATGAGAGTAAATGTACGTCAAGAGTTTGTGCTGAGAGTGCGTGAGAAGTTTGAAATGTACGTCAACAAACTCCAGGACACACATTAAATGTGTCCTTCAGAGAGACAGATGACACAAACGTCTTGATTTCTTGGAGATTTCACAGACATTTTGTCATCAGCGGTGAAACAAGTCTAGATTCTGCAGAATAATCTGGAAAAGCTCAGTGGGGTTCTCCTCTCCAGCTTGGTATGGCAAGTATTTAATGAAATAATAGTAAGTCTCTTGCACAGTTTTTGTGTTCTGCATCTTTACATATATATATATATAGTTTGTGTGCAGCATTTACCTATAAGGGTAACAAAATGTTCCCTGTTAAGGAAGACCTGACAATCAGATGTTAATTAACATATTGTTAATTAATCAATGACAAATGATAAGGGTAATCATTATTTAATGATTCCATTAAGTAATGATTACACAAGTACAATAAATACATTTTGCCAGGGCATAGAGAATCCATTTTGATCCGAATTTATCATTCATTCAGTCCAATTATCTCTAATCCATTCATTTCAATATGTTTACATCCAAGTATGTACTATAGTTAATTCTTAAGTAGAATAAAGTAAAACAAGTCAGTTGATCATAAGAGTGGTAAAAAAACAAAACAAGAAAAATAAAAATATATTCTGCAGCAGTTCTTCATCCTAAGAAAGTGTAGACCACTACTATTTTGTACATTAAAATGTAAAAAGATATTTTTCTAAACGTAAGGGAAAAGCCAAAAAATTTTGGAGACATTTTTAGAGAAATGAAAAAAAAGAAACATGTGCAACCATAATTACCATTGTGTGTATTTGGAGGAGGAAACTTGCAAACCTGAGAGCGAATCCCACCTGTGAAGAACAGGGATGAAGTCATGCTGTCAGGGTGTTTTGCTGTAGGAGGGACTGGTGCGCTTCAAGGAAATAGATTAGAAAACAATGTACTTTATAAAGAGGAATGGAAAAAGTTTCAGTTCAGTATTATAAAAAGAAAAAAACTTTTGGAAAGTTATCCAAAACATCTGAGGAAGTTATTTAGCTTAGAATGCAATCCTTATAATAACTGAATCATTTCCTACTAATCATTCAGGGAGTTTCTGTATGAAAACTTCTAACTTCCTGCTCCAAGGAAGATAGAAATAGCTAAAGATTTGCCACCCAATCAGATTTAAAAAGGGAACCAGTGATAAACACGAAGAAAACAAACTACACATCAGAACATGATCCCAGCAGCAGTGAATGTATCCCTGGTAGCTCTAGTTAGTAAATACAAGAGAAAATGAGACAGAAAAATACAAAGAAATAATTTCTGCTTATTATTGGACAGACAATGTTAACATAATTCAGGAACTTTCTGAATTCATTTTTCCTTCCATCCTACAGAACAATATAGCCACTACCATATTTGCCTGTAAGAACTCTAATAATGATATTGTGTTTAGTTAGTATAAGGTTTTCAAATGTTCAGCTTTGAACATTGCAGCTGAATTATACAGTTTGCTATCAGATGTGAGGATTTTGCCTCTTGTGATTTAAGAATCCTTCTTGGCGAAGCTCCAGTGTGGATCTGCCAAAAGCTGAGGAGCTCTTCTAAAAGATTTTCTATGTGAGATACCAAGGAAATCATTTCATTGTGAAATTAAAATAGCTATGTTTTTAGACATACTTATACATATATACTATATACATATACACACATATTTTAGAAAATATTTTTTTTATCAAATATAAATCTAAGTGTTTTCTTTTAGAGGGGTTATTGTTTTCTATCATACCGGATTTATGTCACATTACAGTTTTCAGCTAAGTAAATATTGTAAAGAAAAAATATAAGCTTGCAATGGATGTCAAATCCTAGAAAACTAATTAGATCCCTGTTGACTATGAAAATGGTTTCTTATTTGATAAGTGTTCCTAAATGATTGGTGAAAATCTAGTGCTATTAATTCACTTGTGGCTGATGTGTAACATGTTTCTGCATGGAAATAGCACTCTGAGTGTGTCAAGAACTGTTGAACGTTATAACTACAATGTTTTCTCAAGCTCTCTTGATTCCAAACTCTTTATGGGCCCATGAAACTCATTTTCTGAGAATCAGTTTCTAAGAGCAAAATGCTGCAGCCTCTACAAGCACATTTTTATGTTGGAACACCAAAAGCATAGTTTGGTATAAATCAAGAGGCTCTAGTGCTGGTATTAGTCAAATGCACCAAACCCCGCTTTTTTACCATAGAAAACACTCAGGGCTTAAAGTTACGTCACAACAAAATCAACATCCCTCACCTTAAACAACACTTTGGGAGATGATGCTAAAACCTGACTATAGCTGTTTTTAAAGCTATAAAAAGATTGCCCTTAGTTTGTCCTCAACAAATACCAAAACAGTACAACATTTAGAATATATTATAGTACAAATGTCTTCAGCAATCATGCTTTATAGCTATTGTTTCTTTGCTTAGAATCACAGATAATGCAAACCTTTCCTGGAGAAATGCTTCACTGAGGTCTATTTTCTGTTGAAATTAATGAGAGGTTGGTGGGAAACAACGGGGTCCTTATTCAATAATTTAAACAGCTCTGTTTACAAAATATGCTCTTTACAATTTACAAATGGACAAAGGATCTTGTTTGTTCCACTTGCTAAATGAGGTTACAGTTTCTCAGCCTGTTTGTTTCAAATTAAAGATCTGGGCTTTATACTGCATTGTTTTGGATAAAACAGTAAGAACAGACAGAGAGCTTGTCAGCTCCCAGTCCATTTCAGTGGAAATGGTTAGTACTTTCTGAGTATTACTGTATGATGTTAACATTTCTCTGAAAAGAAGAAGGGACTTTTAATCATAGAAATAATACAGTTTTCTATTTGTTTGGTGCAGAATTTCAAAACTTGCAGCTGTCAATGGAAAATTATTGTGAAATTTAGCACATAAAAATAAATTTGGTGATTCTAACGAACCTAAAAAGGGAGATGTTTGGTCTGATTTAACTTCTGGCACTGAGAGAAAAGGTTTGTGTTTTTTTTTTTTTACAAGGAAATATTCTGCTTTGGTCCAACGGTCACTCTGACCAGGCTTTAGTTTGACTCCAAGTTTTACACAAATCACCCTCTTTCCAAAATGAGATTGATTAGAAAAGCTTTTCCAGTGGAAAGATGCTGACAAGTGCTAAAATTTACAGAACCGTGCCTCAAACCAGAACCTGAACTCTCACTTTAGAGAGAGGGAACAAAGTAGAGCAGTCAAAGAGGAAAACATGAAACTGATCCTAATCCTGTAACACTCTGCATCCTTTTAACTCTATCAGTAGTCAAGCTTTTCCTTCATCCCTCACCCTGCATCCAAAGCACATCTTAAGCAAGAGGCATTTATCACAAGACCCTAATACACCCCGTATAAACAGAAAATCCAAGTATTTTGCAAAGAATTACTGTCCTGTAAGAAGAAAAAAATTAAATTGGACAATTGTAGAGGGAATGACAAATGGACAGATGGAGGGAAGAAAGAGGAGGACAGTTGGAGGGTCTTGACCTGATAAGAACCCCTCACTTTGTCCATCCATCTCCTCCACTCTGTCCTTTACAGCCTTCCAGAGGATAACACAGGATCTGGGTGAGAATCTGTCCACCGCTTCCTGGTGCCAGCACATGGCACTCGTCAGAGTTGTGAGAAGATCAACTTTTGGCTCCAGTATCACACTGGTATCGGCTCAATCCTGTACCCAAAGATGGACCGGCCATCTGGAGAGCAGGGAGAGTTAAAGGGATGAAATTGGATCTTCTAAACTTTCAACCTCAATCTGAACTTAGCCATGACTACAGTCAAGATGGAAAACTTAGAGATTTTAGTTCCTCCAATTAGAGAAATTGTTCCTTTGTATACATTAGAATCACCTTTGTACTTTTAGACAAAATGCAATTTCTTTCATTTTGCTTGGGGATGAATTTCAGCTTTTCAGTCAGCTTATTTCAGCATTTAATGTTATTATGTCTATATTTTAAAACACCAGTTGTATCTACTTGACCAAAATTATTAAGAGAAACTTAGAAGGACTAGGGCTGTAGGTTTATCACATAAAATCTAAAGTTTGTGGTTGTAATATGAACATTTTGATCTAATTCAAAGGGCGTAACTTCACAATTCTTAATTTTGGAAAAGTAAAGAGTTACAAACAGAATAAGTTGCTAAAACAGAGAAGGGAGTTATACACCTGGTTTCAGGTGCAATGTAACAAACCAGATTCTTTTGATGTCAGACTAGGCATCAAATTAAATTCACTCTAGGATTTATCATCTCTTGCTGCATGAATTCTTCATAAAACTAATGAAGGTTTAAGAGATAATGGGCCAGCGGCCCATCTGTGTGCAATATCCTTTTCCTGCCATTCCTGTCCATCTATCCTCACTGCTCACTCTTCACACCTTTTCCTTTGTATCTCCACTCATTTCAGTTTTGTTCAGGATCTGGTCTTGCAGTAAAACTTGACATTGCTCTTGGAGAGAATGTAGCGCAATGGTTTAACAACCAGTCAAAGATAACAGATGCAGAGTTTTCTTTCTTTTTTTTTTATTTACTCAGAACTAAAATTTTACAAGACTCTTTTTGTGCATAAATGCTTATACCCTCTTTGACTCTTTTTTTTTGCCTCCAGCCATTAGAGCACAACTCTTCAGCCACACTGCATAAACTCAGATATGGACTGAATAAAGAGCCAGATGTATTTTGGGCTGATTTTAATTGCTCATGTCATGCTGGTCCCATCGCTCTGGCAGGCTGTTTAAGAATTGGATGAGCCTATAGGCTCTTGGCTGTGTCTGTGTGAGAGACAGAAGCAGCGGCGATCCTCAGAGGAAAGCTTTAAATTTAGTCCTTCCCAAAGATCCTTTTAACTAATCCAGAAAGTTTATTCACAGACTGGTTCATGCGGCACATTAAGGCCCTCAACTAATTCTGCAGCTTCGGTAAACCCCACAAAATTTCAGACCATGATTACGTGATTGATGGATGGGATGTTTGTTTGTGTGTAATTTAGAAACTAATCTCAGGGTAATCAAGTCCACAAACCTCGTTTAGTGCAGCACAAAGTGACATCAAATTACTTTCATTAACGTCTCTCTTTGAACACATTAAGACGGATAAATCACACTTTGTTTAAGGAGTTGTAGTTATAGAAGGAGGTCTACAGGAGCTCAGACGTGTTTGTTATAACAACAGTGATGTCATTTGACAAGCTAAATGTATACCCAGAAGGTCAGATGAAAATATTTTGCAGAGTCTATATTTCAAGTCTTCCCTCATTTATTTAGATTTTGCTTCCAAGCTACCAGATGAACTTTCTTGTTATATTTGAAAGTGGTTGTGCTCAATATATCTTCAGGCTTCCTGGAAAGTCCATCTAAATTTTAATATGTTTATATATGTATTTTGTCTGTATTCTTTGGTTACTAAGCCATCTAACTCTGGCATATAAATCTCAGTTTTTTGTACCCAACATCTTGCAAAGGTACCCAAGTGTTCCCACTATATTTTAATCAATACCAAAGGTAACACAGGAGGCAGGAAATAGGATTTTAGCCCCAACAAGGTGATTCTCAAAGAACTACTAGTTGAAAACAGCAGATGATTAACTGGAGAATGAGGTTTCTCTCAGGTCCTGTACCAAGTCTTTGTTGGATTTCTCCATCCTAAATAATTAACTTGAAAACATTTTCATGTCATATAGATGTTTATATTTTGTTTAGACCTATGCAGCTCTGTGTTCTTGGCTGTCACCATGTCTTGCCTTTTTGTCCATTCCAACTTCTGTTTTCTACTAATGTAGTCAACATCTACCATATTAATTTTGGGAGTAAAGTATGTTGATGCATCATGGAGATTGAAAAACAAAATAATCTTAAACCCAACATTTAATTTTATATTCTTTGTTGATGGTTTTATTTCACACTCCATCACTAATGATTTCTATCTGGGTCATACTAATCTTAGGAAATCTGAGAATTTATGGCTCTTCATCCAACAAAAGTAACGGAGTGATCTCCTGACTGGTAAAAACTGGCACAGCCACACATTTGATATGATATATTAATACATTTATGTTCAATAGCAGTCCTAAGGCGCTGGTGTCCTACAAGTTTAAATGTGTCCCCGACTCACCACACTTCAATCAAATAAATGAAATCTGAAATATTCAGGAGGTAATTTAGCTTTTTAAATCAACCAAGAGGCATTTATTCTGTCAATGTTGATCACTGAATATGGACCAGGTGTGAGGCTAGTGTCTCACTACAGTTGTGAGGGAACTAATGGGAACCAGTGAGAAGGAGCGGCTGAAACCAACATAAAAAAAAAAAAAAAACATCCTGAGATTATAAAAACACAGCACATGAATGACAGCAAACTGCTGTTTTTAATTAAAAACCATAATTCTGTGAGGGAACATTTCTTCAAGCTGGTCAAAGTTGACTGGAGGAGGAATGGAGAATAAAAAAGACTTGAGACTGGCAACAAGAAATTGACCCTAAACATACAGCCAGAGTTATAATACTTTTAGTTTAACTTAGGTCAAACTATGTCCATGTGCTAGAATGGTCAAGTCAAAGTCCAGACCAAAATACAGTCTAGAATCTGTGAAAACTGATGTTCACAGATGCTCTCAGTCCAATCTGTCTGATCTTTAACTAAAATACAAAAAACAGGAGGAAATTCAGTTTTCTTAATGCATAAAGTTGATACATTTTTTAAATTTAATTCATTTGTTTATTCATATAGCATCGATTTACAACACGTTAACTGCACACTCTGCAAAAAAAGGTTGAAGTTCATACAATTTATACAAATAAGTGTATAAACGATCTAATCGTATGGGGAGATTTAAATTCATTTAAATGCATTCTAAATCACTCCTATTTATAAATCACTAACATCAACTTCAGTCTATTTTGCCAATTGCTAAAAAGTTTTGGTCTCAGGAAACTGAGGCAGTTGCATCAAGTCACTGAATTTGCAGCAATCACTCCTCCTGAGTAAACATCTAGCAACAGTGGACAGTTCAAAGCATTGAGGTTAATACTGGAGCAAATACAATCTAAATCTATAACAGCAGTGAAAATGGTTCTGAATACAAAAGCACGACTCACTGTTCTGATTTTCAATAGCAGAAATTGTTTATAAACACATTGTGTTTTAATAAAATAAGTAAAAGTTAGTGTGCGCATGGTGACAAAATGTGACAAAGTTTAACAAGTCAGAGTTCTTTTATACGCCACTGTGCATAAAGAAACTCCCTCAGTGTGGATCAATGGATCAAAAACAAAGACAGGTCTGTCGCCTTCACCCTCCCCTCAGCCTGATGGATGCAAGCGACAAAGACATAGAGAGGATAAGAGCGAGCGAGACGCCTCAAGGTTAACACCGGAGGAGATGCGTCTCTCTGTGTCTGGTGGTGGTGGGGGGGCAGAAGGGAAACAGCTGCCAGAGGAGTTTACCACCAGTCATTACTGTGCACAGGGGACAGAGGAAATGTAATTTTTACACACAGGCACCTAATAGGACGGACTCAGTGTTTGTAATGCATTGTCCATGACCCTGTCAGGATGTGAATCTGAGGACTGACACGGACACAAAAGCAGAATTTACTGTCAGCAGTGCTTCACCTCTGTTCTCCAGGATGTTTCTGACACATTCATGAACTTATTCACATTTTCCCAGAGTGTGAAGTGGAAGTGCTGTGACCACAATGGTTAAATTTCATCAAAAGTTGAGTTAGGATACAGATGAAACTTATTTTCCTCTGTGTCATTTTATAGCTATTTGGTACATATAAATATTACACTGAAATATGGAAACTAAAAGAAATACTGTGAGCAAATATTGGTTTGAAAAGTGTGTCTTAAAACTGATGTTTTGTTGGGTAGTGAGAAGGGTGAGAGCGACCAATTCTCATTAGAAAGATTCTAGGCTTCATGCTTGGATGCTTGATTTTATATATCTATGGCCATGGAAGTGATTGGAAGTGTGCCAGTAGTTTTATAGAAATTAAAAAAAGTTTAAGTTATGGAGCAACATGTTTTATGCATACCAGTCTCCCAGCAAGCCTCCTTTACCATATAATGTTTTTTTTCTGCAGAAAACCAAAGTGCAAATGTAACTGAGCTCTGTTTCAATTTACTTTTACTCTCAACAGAGTTGATATTTCACTCTGTTCTCACTGTTGACATTTCATAATTTGTTCAAACAACCCAGTGTGTAACATGTACCAACTTCAGCAATTCCTTTAATTTTCTCCAATACAAAAAAAAATAAAAAATGCTGAGTAGAGATATGAATTCTGATGACTTCATGGAAATCTGACACTCTGCATTGTGTTTCACTTCTGCATATCTACTGATTTATGCAGAACAAGGTCACAATCAGTCAAAGTGTTCATCTGAACTTCTGAACCCCTAAAAGCTCCAATCCCATTGTCGGGAGAATGAATTTACATTAAAACTGTTGTTCTAAGAGATGAGAGTTCAACCAGATGTGAACCCTGCTTGTCTCTTCTTATTCCGGAGTCCACATTATGAAGACGGCAGGGCTGTGTGTTGACACTAATTAAGGAGGGCTGAAGGTCTGGCTCTTCTAAGGACAGCCTTCAAACACAATGTGTGCATTCAAAACAATCAGAAGTCAAAGGAACAAAAGGCAGCTGCCAGGCTGCCAGTAATAACCGTGACTGAACAATACCTTCCCAAAGAGACACAAACTGGCAGCTACTCATAATAGGAAATCTTAATTACAGAGGTTTACAATGCTTATTAAAATTACTAATAATAACTGCTAATAATTACAGCATGCCAGACCTGCCTTTGGAACAATTACACACCCAGTCAGTCAGTGACTCCTTCTTACAGTCAGTCAATCAGGTTCTTTGACAGTCTGTCAAATACAGTAAAGAGAATTTACAAGCACAAGGTCGACGCAGATTCTGCCTGCACCATCTGCAGCCTCAGCAGAAAGCAAGACTGACCAGACGAAGATCTCTAGTCTCCAACCGAGCAGATTCAAGCTCATTCTAATCTTATTCGAGGGGAGCAGACTCTGACATGGTGCTCAGCTGTTGTTTGAGTCTTTAGAGATGTTTTCCTGGCCACAAAGTGTAGCTAAAGGAGAAACACCAGATTATTGTCACTTTCTAAATGAAAATGTAAGCAAAAGTAATAAAAGATTTGAGAACAAAAGACATGTAATCCTGCTTTCAGACAGAAAATGGGTGCTCTCGAATTATGGCAGAAAAATTCCTGACCTGCTGACACCATGTTTAGATTATATTATATTAAAAGCACAGCATAAATGTTTTTTTCTCTCTATCCTTCCACCAGCTTTTGTTTGTCATGCAAACTCGAAGCAGGGGCAATGTCACACTGTGTGTAAAAGAGCAATCACTGTAAAACAGGGTTTAACTGTCATTTAGAAAAAAAGACAGAGTGACAAAAAATTGAAAATGAGAGAAAAAAAAAAAACAACAGAAAAAAGCAGCTAGTGCTCAGATTAAAACTTTGAAACATCTTTGAAAAGATGGGAGAGTTATTGATCAGGACTAGTTTTCAAGACTTTTGTAGTAACAGCCACTGAGGCCCAGACAAAACAAAAATCACAATCAGAACACTAAATGGCACACACACACAGTTTGTAGATCAACATTAGACCTTGGCAGGGACACAGGAGAATTTAATTACTTACTCACTGTATCCCCATTGGCCAGGAAGTGTGGGATATGCTAATTAAGTGTTGGCAGATAAAATGCTTCCTCTGCCTCTGTGTCTTATTACTGCAAACTCCTGAGACTGAAGCCAAAGCACCTTTAGCGTCTGACAAATAGGACAGCACCTACAGGTCTATTCAGCAGAAGAGAATGACCTAATGGTAACACAACTTTATGCTAAAAAAAAAGAAAAAAAAAAAAAGAAAAACTTTCAGCTGTAATCAGCCTTTTCCATCTTCTGTTTCTAATTGATAATTAGTCTTCCATTAATTTGGGGCTAGCATCCATCTCTTATCACAAAGGTACAGTTTATCAGCAGCTTAAATGATGGACTAAATTAGGTTGGCAATGTTAATGAGTCACCTTGCAGCGTATGGGGGACATAAGGGAAATAATTTCTCCTGACTCATATTAAATTAACTGCAGCAGATGTGCTGGGCAATGCATTGCAGCTTAAAGAGCAAATGTTAACCATTAGTTGCTTTTTTTTTGCTTTTTCAAAGGATGACACAAGTCTTTAATAAAGTATATTTTATTGCAAAAAGATGATATGCACATAAATGTAAAAATGCTTATAAAACAGAAATTAAGTTGTTGCAACATTATAAAATGAGATTTGAGATTTTTAGATACAAAGCAGTGTAATAAAAATTGTTATACTTCTAAGACAAAGAGGTTATTAAAACGGTTCCTTCATGCACCGGTCACTGTAAAGGCAAAACCAGCAGTACCAGAACCCTTCACAATGTAAAACCGAAGCTAGTACCTTCAACTTGTGCAACTCATGTTTTCAAGAGCCAGACAGAATGCTTGATCTGTTCTTGCAAACTCCTTGTTTGGTTTTGTGCATTACCAAAATTGAGAAACATTCGATGCAATAATTGAACTTTTGACTTTTGGTGTTAAACTCAACACAGCATGATGAGTTTGCAGCACATCTCAATTTAACAGCAACATTAACCAAACAGACTGTGGCTCTGCTTAAATCCATGAACATTCAATATCATAACATAGTAATAACAGAAATAAAATGCTTGTGAAGAGTTACATATATGTGAAGTGTGTGCTAGTATAAAATGAACAACAGAAATACACTTTAATATCACATCTGGATTCACTAAAGTGAGTTGAGGAAACCTTTATTTTTTCTGTCTTATGCTCAATCTATTGGACAGTTTTTTTTGTTTTTGTAGGTTTGTGGACATTTTAAAACAAAAGATTCACCTTGAGTGCGTTGAGAGGTTTTATCATAAGTATATTTCAGAAATGATGAAGTTGGTTTCTGCATTGATTGTGTTTGTAACAGGCTGTTTTACAATGATTTTCTCATCTGAACTTACTTAGATCAGATCCACTTCAAAATCTTTAATGACTGCAATTTATAAATCAAGATGGCTTCCAGAGAATGCATGTATTTATGGGATCCCAGCCATGAACTGGAAAACTGAAACTACAATATGGCAAACAAATTTTAAACTTAAGTTGTGATGTGGCAAGTTAGAAATTAATAGTTAAATATAAATAAATGAAAAACAACATAAAGTTTATTTTTTTAACCGCTTGCAGAAAATGTACTTAGCAATAAAGTCTAGAATACGAAACATTTTTCTATTATTAGTTGACTTTGTGCTCAATTTTATCCTGGTGTGGAAAATAATTCCCAAATTTTCCAAAACTACGTTATGAACATGTTTGCTTCGACGGCCTGTCAGGTTAGACAATAACAGTTCAATCTACAGAAGGAGCATTGTTTTGAATTTGAAGTAACAGTAGGTGTTGCTTAAATGTTAAAACTGAAGGAAAAAAACAATAGTCACACAAAAAGAATTTCAGTATTGGGTTGTCTTCCTCAGAATAAACCCGTAACTTTACCCTAAAAGCTAAAACAAAACATTTCACTGCTGTTCATTGAACAAAATACTGACAATTTTACTTTTAGGATTTGTTTAGACTTTTGTCAAAATTGAAAGAAAAAACCAAGCGATTTCTTTTCACAAAATTTCTACTTTCCAACTGCAGAACCTCATTTCTGCAACACATCTTCAGAAAAATGTTTGTTTTCATTCATTATCCCACAACTTCCTTTCTTTGTAGAGACTCTGGGTCAAAACGCCTCTTCAACAACTCACAAACCCATTTCGTACCAACATGTTGTATTCCTAACCAGTAAACAAAACATTTTGTAGTCGTGTATTTTACCACAACGTGTCAGTTTATTTATGATTTTGATGAATCATGAGGATAAATAACCATAAAAATAATCAAGTCCTACATATGATTTAACTGAATACTATTTACTTTATATTTTTTGATCACACTCTATGTTTACTGATTGTGGTTTCTGTGAACCCCAACGAAATAGAGCTTAATAAGTCACAATAAAACGAAGGGGATTATTTGGGAACAAAAATGGAAAGAAACCCCCCCCAGAAAAAGCACAAAATGACGAGTGTGTGAGATGACCTTTGACTTCCTTCTGTCTTTCTACCATCACTTCTATTTCTCACTTTTCAGTTTTTACTCATTAATTTCCAAAATTCTCTTTACCTCTTCCTTTCTTTTCTTCTTTCTTTCTTATTCTAAACCTTATACATCTGACAAACATGTATCCAAAAAATTTAATAAAATCTATATTTGTATGAAACAATTCATTATTTTTCAAGATTTATAGTAACCTTCATTCACTGTATTGAGATTTAATCCTCAGTCTTTAACATAATCCAACATATATAAAAACATTTAGTATCAATTGAAGTTAATACTGCTGAGTTGAGTATTGTGAAACAAAAATGTTTCTCTTGACTAACTCTCAGTAAATCAACAGTTCAGTGTAACTAAGAGACCGAGCTCTGTATCAGCTCCGTAAAAACACCCTACAAACAGGGTTGGCTTGTTCTTAATGCAGTCGCAGAACGCAGATATTTGAAAGCAGGTGTGAAATTAAACTAAAAGCCGTTTGTCCTGCAGTTTTACCACCAGACTGTACATGCAAGACAAGAGATACTGATAGTAAAAACATCAGAGTTCATCATACATTCAAGTAGGAGTTGGTTTAAATAAAGTTAGTGAGGGTCCAGATTAGCTAATATCATCAGAGGTTGATGCAAATGTCAAATTTGAGATTTAGCAGATTATTTATATTTTTATCTGACGTGAAATATTACTAGGTTTAACACTGAGCTGGAGTCATAAAGTTTCCCATTTGGATCTTATCTAATTCTGTGCTAGAAAAGTAATTAAACTCAAGTTGACTGACAGAAATATCATTATTAAAAATGAAAAAGTGCAACGTTATTAAAAGCATATCATTACACAGGGACAGATTTCATACAGCGCTTTACTGTGATGTAACTTCAGGAGTCATAAAGAAAGTCTAAAGGAATTAAAAAATTAAAAGTCGAGTTAAAGAAATGGCTCACTAGCAAAAAAAAAGAAAATCCATTTAACACTCTGGCATCGCCCACACACAAAAACAATTTCTTTGAAGATACTTTTGGCTTGATAGAAATCTTTCCATGACTGTCAATACAGCCATGCGAAAAACTAAGTACACTTTAAGAGGATTTAGTAGAAATTATCACTGAGTTGCTGATGATCAAATACACTTGATTACTTGATCATCAGAAAAATGTATGCCTTGACAGTTAGGCAATGCCAAGGTGAAAAGACATTTATTGAAGGAACTGCATCAATCTGGAAAGGGCTCCAAGGCAAAATTTTAAAAAGTTCATCATTCTACATTTAGAAAGGTTATTTACAAGTGTAAAAATATTTAAGGCGCCTGCCAGACTTCCCTGTAGTGGACATTCCAACAAATTAAACCCCTGTAAGGCCCTACAATGCTGTAAAAAAAATTGCAAAAATCCACAGATTGGCATATTTAATGTAACATTACAAAAGATTGAAAAAGTTTGGATGTCTGCAATGATTTCCAAAGGGAAAGTTTCTGTTCCATGACAGTAAATGGTAGCTTGACTTAAGTTTGCAAAGTTGCATCTGGTTGGACAACACAACTTCTTGAATATTGGTCTTTGCATACAGTAAAATGAGTCCAAATTGGCAATATTAATGACTCACATTGCAAAACTGGGTCCCAAGCATTGGAGTATAACTACAAAAGAATGGCTCAAAAAGTAAGGAATTCAAAATGTCACTATGGCCCAGTCAAAGTCCAGACCTCAATCTAATCTAAATGCTGTGAAGGGACCCTTAAAGAGCGCTGCGATGGACTGGTGACCTGTCCAGTGTGTACCCTACCTCTTGCCGGTTGATTGCTGGCGACAGCCAGCCCCTTGTGACCCCACTAGGGATAAGCGTATTGGATAATAGATGGATGGGACTTTAAGGAGCTGTGCATTAGTACATGTATTAAAAATACTCTTGGACAGAAGAACAGACGCCTCCGCCACAAGAAAAGAGACAGAAGTGGTCACACAGAA
The DNA here is from genome assembly GCA_903066825.1 of Alfaro cultratus. Lineage (NCBI taxonomy): Eukaryota > Metazoa > Chordata > Actinopteri > Cyprinodontiformes > Poeciliidae > Alfaro > Alfaro cultratus. Next base: position 53,608 of record CAEFZX010031970.1, read on the forward strand.
AATAACTAACTGAGGTGTTCCTACAAATTATTGTATGGAGGGATGCACTTAGTTTTTGCCAGGGCTGTATGTAATGCATGAATTTATTTAGATTTTCAAAATTAAGTAGCAATTATTAATGGAATAAAGCTTTAAAGTGATTTTCATTGACGTATCAACAAATTTTTGAACCATTTTCTTCCATTTTGCATAATGTACATCCTCCTCATAGTGAATCAAATACTGTAGATAACATTCGTTGTACTGTTTTTGTTTTCACTAATCTGTCATTTGAGTTAGTTTGGAGAAGCACAGGAACCAACAGGACCAGCAGAGTCTTTTATATCTTTGATTGACTTATACCTTTACATCTAAATATGTGTGAAGTATAAAGTAATCATTTAACATGGAATCTTTTTGAAGCAATTTAAAATACCAAGCAGCCACACCACTGATATTTGCTGGTTTTCATCAAGGTATTAATAGTAGAAAAAGGTGCAAAAAGTTTGGCTGGTTTTGCACGTTTCAGTCTGTGGACCTTGTGGTGAAAGCAATCCTCTGTTTGGAGTTGGTTTGGCGTTGCACTCTTCCTACATTCCCAGGTCAGTGCTAGGTTCCATTTGGTGCCTGAAACCAATTAAAAACTCTCAAATTAAACAAGATCAGAGTCAGTGTTATATTAATTAGTACAGAAGTGATTTATAAAAGCAAAAAAATAACTGTAAAAATTACCTGGACTTGTCATCGTCCGTGTATGATCTCCTACCTGTACCCCCCACCCACAGTTCCACGTGCCATGGTGTCGTACCGTGGTGCCCGCACTGGAGGAGTGGGAGATGGCGGCACGTCCTGCCGCAAAGGTCCTCTCTGCTGGGAACTGAGAGCAGGACATCATGGAAATTAGACAAAGAAAGATCCAACTGTCAAAATAAAGAAATGTACAGTGCCCCTGACTCTGCTTTTCTCAGTCAGGAAAAAACCTCTAAATTTTTTTTTTTTACAAGTTCCAGTGTTGTTGCCACTGCCAATGATACATTTAAAATGAATGTAATGTAAGCTTTACATGTTAAGTTGATCAGTGTTAATGATTACTACAACTAGTACAAAAGTAACAATATCATCTGTATAAAGCTGTATTGTACCGACAATTGTAAGGCAACATATGTAAACTGACTAACCTGGGGTGAGGGTAGTAACCAGGTTCAATCCCTCGAGGGTCTCTTGGCTGTTGATAAGGCTGGCCAGACAGGAAGTTGGAGAATGACGGACCAGACTGGGAGTTGATGTTAGAGTAAGTTGGTGACTGGGGGTACCCGGGCTGGGCTTGTGGAGGTCCGGGGTAATGACCCGACCACGACTGCATTGGGTAGTCAACAGGATCCATCGCTCCTCGTCTATAAAAAGAGAGTTGATGGTTTTGTGATTATTTGGGGACTTTGCTTAGAGATTTTAGTCTTTCTACTGTTTCAAGTTTTAGTATTAGTTATTATTTCTCTTTTTGGATCTTCATTCCTGGTTATTTTGGTCATCTGTTCCTGAGAATTTTGTCACATATGGTCTTTGTAATTCTAGCCACTCCCGTGTTTGTTGTGTGTTTACCAGTCTTTTTATTCAGCAATTTCCTTTCAGGTCTTGCTATCTCCCTGCTTTACCCAGTGCTTAATATTTGTAGGTCTCACCTGATATTCCCAAATACCTCTTAAGTTTTGCCAAACCTTTTTTCAGATACATTCAACTGTGCTGTTTAACTGTGATCTTGTGTATGGTTTTATCCACTTGTTCTCTAGGTTTTGTTTTTGTTTATGTTTGATTAAAACCTCAATTACAGTGTTTTACTTGAGTTAGGTCCCCCAATTCAAAAAGCGTAACTCATGCATTCATTGCACACAGAGCAATATTTCCAAGCATGCCTCTCTGTTAAGCAACAGTTCAGTCTTTTTTCATTTTAGCACAGCCTTGGTTAGGTTGAAATAAATATGGCAATTACCCTATATACATCTTTATGTGGTGACTCTTGAATAACATCCATCCACCCATCCACCCACCCACGGTATTTTCTAGTTTAATTCTTCTGCTTCTCCTAATCGATAGGCTCTTATTCAGTGCATAACAGTTCAAACAGTTTTACAGAAGATACTATCTCGACTCGTTTTGTAGATTTCACTCCTACCTGAGTGAAATCTGCAAAAATGACAAGGTTATGAAAGGCAATCAGAGAAATAAACAGGATTGACCTACATGACTCCACCAACTTGAACCCCCTGCTCAGCCTGAAAAATCACCGGCAATAACACAAATAATCAACCTACTGCTGGCATCATGAACGCCGCATTTGCTGTTTTTGTTTCTTTCATGATGTACCTTTCCACGGATTTTTATCAAGAAACAACCAGCAAATGGTAATAGTTCTCCTGTTGCCAATCTTCTGACTGTAAGGCTGAAATATTCATGAAAAGCTGCTGGAAGTGGTCTGCTGCGGACTGGAGACAAGCGGCAGGCACCCTGATGAGCCAAGAGCCTGTTGCAGCCAAAGATCACATAGCAACAGAATATAAGTGACATGTGACAGTTTTAAGTGGGATACGGCTCAGTTAACGCATGCAAAGACACACATTCACACACGTAGCTGTGGTAAACCAGTCTGGACTTGTTAATAGATATTAATGTCTTGTGCCCTGTGGAAAGCAAGTACACAAACATGTGCTCAGCACATAGCAAACATTATGAGGTATTAGGTTTTATCCCCCATCTTTCTGTCTCTCTCACTTAACACCATTTGCCTCATTCTTTCTGGATCTATTCATCTGTCTCGTTTACCTCTCACTTTAAATTCGGCCACTGGCTTGCGTGTGTGCTTGTATTTCTGAATCAATTAGAGAAGAACTAAATTTGTTTGCAAAATTGTAACTTTGAGTTAGATTAGAATCCTAAATTTCCGGTATTAACTTGAGCTATGGGTAATTACATTGCCTTGTAAGATGTACAACATGAACACATTTATGAAATCAATTTTTGAGCATTTTGAATTGATTCAGAATTCCCAGGACTAGGAATTGCAATTCTTTATAGAATGGATTTTTTTATGAACTTCTATTAAGTAGGAACTTCTAACCAAACACAGAAATGATCTACTGACTGTTGCCTGGAGATATATTGTTAATTTGATCATGAAGGAGACTAAACAAAACAGATTTATACATAAATAGTTGCTGGTGGTCTCCATGCTGATGCCTGCGTGAGACAGTCTGGGTGGTCAGTTGGAGAAAGTGTCTAATTGCATGCCCTTCATGTTTTGGATGTCTTCTTCTGCCCCTCCTGGCTCCACATACACTGTTAGCATACTGATGTGTGTCCATGAGCACACACACACGCCCACACACCTTACATTTCTGCTGCTAAGTCAACTCATCTGTCCGCTTATTCGTCACCTGTCATCTGGTTTCTGGCTTATTCTGCTCTACTTATTGGAACTCACTCAGGGTCAGCGTATCAGCTGGACGTCTCAAATTTCACTCCTCTCACAATCTGCAGCCATTTTGTCTGCTCTTTAGCTGGAAAGTCCCCCAACTTGTGACTCTCAGTTTCCCCGTCTGCAAATGTGTCCGTTTAGTTCTCTGTCGTCCTTCTTTTAGATGTTTTATGATGGCAGGTCTATCAGAGACATATATACCTGTGTTTATGTTGGTCAGGCAGACTGTCATTTAGCATTTTTTTCTTCTAGACATGATAATGTCATTTAAGCAGAGATAAGAGCAGTGATAGATACTGATAAAGAGGGAGTAGATTAGGGGAAGTAAGGAGAAAAATCAATTCAAATAGATATTGTTGAAATTTCATCATTCTATAATCCCAATTGTATGAGATGTACATATTTCTGGATGTGAATAACAATTAGTTTGATTTTTTTGTAAGTTGACAGCTTTTTAAGAAACTACCAATAAGTTTTTCCCAATGTGTGGTGATGATTGAAACACGGTTACAAAAATTGGGACAACTGCTTCTTTATTCAGTCCAGTTTGATACAGAGTATCTTGATTTTATTGAATCTGCCTTGTAAAATATGTAAGGTATAAGCTAATTATAAAGCATACCTTAAAATAATTATCTTCTTTAAATATCTGTGTTTCCTGATTTGTAAATGATCATGCAGAGTTAACATTTAAATAGCTTTGTCATTAAATGTTTTGTTTCAGTACAAACTGGTAGATCACAACATGACTCTACTAGAGAAGAAATAAAAGCATGTTGAAGAATTTTGTAGAACATTTGGGCAAACCAATAAATACTTGAAGAATACAATCTATTGAGATGAGACCAAAGTCTGATTCGTCAAATGCCTTTGCACACACCATGTTTTAAGGAGAAACTGAACAAGACTTTCAAAAACACAATATGAAGGAGAGCTATGAAGTGGTACCATGATGATGTCTGTGGTGGTGTTTTTCGGCATACGTCCTTGGCCATATCCACATAGTTAAATGACAGATGAATAAATTATCAAAAATAATCTCAAGAACACAAAATAAAACCTGAGTAATGCATATGGCTTTTTTTTTTTTTTTTACACAAGAAAAATTAAAGTTATCAGTTACAAAGAATTTCATTTTATTAAGAGAGAAAAAACTTTCTATAAACATATTCACTTGCCCTTTCACTTTTTTATTCATGATTTTTGGATTATTTTGGGTTAATTTCTGGATTTCCTAGCTTGTAACAAATGTCACATGTAAATTTTTTGCCAATAACTTAATTTGAAATGGATTTATAGTTGACATATTCAATCATAAATTCCCTGTTGTGGGCGTGCCGTGGTGGCGTAGGGGTTAGCGCGACCCACATTTGGAGGCCTTGAGTCCTCGACGCGGCCGTCGCGGGTTCGACTCCCGGACCCGTCGACATTTACCGCATGTCTCCCCCCTCTCCTTACCCCCTTCCTGTCAGCCTACTATCAAAATAAGGGACACTAGAGCCCGCAAAAAGCCCCCTGGTGGGGAAAAAAAATAAATAAATAAATAAATAAATAAATAAATAAATAAATAAATAAATCAATCCCCTGTTGTTGATGTTATCCAGAAAAAAAAACAGAAAAAAAAATACTGATTGGTTAAAACTGTTTGATTTGACTCAGTCTCTAAGTATCTCCTCTCCTTCTTATGGAACCAGTAGGTTTTTTTTCCAGACTGGAAGAATAAATGATTAATTTCATAAAACATTTGTCAGCATGAAAATGAAAACAATCATTGAAACCCCAGCGTGGTATGAAATGTTAAAGAAATCCAGTGGTAATCTTCAGAGAATCCACTGTAAATCCGGTGGCAAGTTTGGAATTCCTCCTCCAGGAACCCAGTCAGCACTCCACAGCAGCTGGGGATTACGGAGTAATGTGGATGGAACCCAGTACTCACATGCATGCACACACATGCACAGATAAAGACGAGCATCGAAGAAGGAAAAAACACTTACGCAGACGCAGAGACTTAGAAAAACCTTTTCACAAAAACAAACACGCATTCTCACAGAGTTTCCGTTCAGGACGAGTTGCTAATCGTCCCCCTCTCAAACCCCCTACAGTCTGGAGGAGGCAAATTGGAGCACAGCTGGAGGGGAGTTTAGACCCAATGAGGAGGTTGTTAGCCTGTTGGTGTTCATGCGTGCATGTGTGTATGCGTTTGTGAAAGACATAGAGAGGAAGACCGAACGAGGGAAACAGATGTAATGAGTGAGAACAGCTTTCTGGCATATGCAACAAGTAGTTTAACGTAATTGAGAGAGTCATCAAACCAAAAAATAATAAAAAAAAATCTCCAAATTGAAAACAGTCCAAACAGAACAGAAAAGACATTGACGACTCAGTTTGAAGTGAAATTTAACTATGTAATACCTGTTTAAGGATGACTTCCTCACAGCCGTTATTAGACAGATAGTGCTCTCATAAATCAGGTCAGATATTCGAGAGGATAATTGGGGGGAATTTCTCTTTAGGTCTGACAGTAATTGAGAGTAATGTGAGCTGCTCTAATTCCATGTATTAGGACGATTTCTGATGGATTTCAGAGGAAACAACGACTCGCTATGTTCAGCGCACCTGCCCCTCTCCCTCACAAACACATAGACACACTGTTGGAGCCCTGCACACAGCTGCTACACAACTGAAAAACACACAAGCTCACTCACACAATGTAACACCATTACAGGATTATTAAAAAAGTATTTACTTCCCAATGCTTTTTTTTTGGCACAATCAAATTTTTCAGATCAAACTCTTCTTAAAATCAGAAAAAATAGCAGTATAATAGAAAAATAACTGTTATTTAACTTTTTTTTTTGTTCAAATTCACTAACAACACCCAGCCCTTATTTCTGTCAGAGTTGTAGAATCAATAAATCACATTAGCAGAACAAGATGAAGTAGGTTAAAACAAAGAATGTGTTGCAGTATATCCAGATCTAAAAAAATTCAACGACAATAAAGAAAAAGTAGCATTTAAAAAGTTACAAAGCCATTTGTAAGTATTTGGGATTCCAGTCAGCAACAATGAGAGCCATTATCCACAAATGGAGAAAACATGCAACCCTACCAGGAGTGGCAGGGTCAAGCAAAATTACTCCAAGAGCGCATCAACAAAAGTAAATACACAAACCATCAATTCAACATAAAGTAAACATTTTACAGATAAGAGAGAGAACAAAAAGATGAAGTAATGATTTATTTAGAGAGTGGAGACGAGAGAAAGAAAAGTAAATAACTGTTGTGGGTGTAATTAGGTTATTTCTTTATTAGTATGTACAGAACACAAAATAAAACCCGTGTTGTATTATGTTGTCTGATTTTCTGCCAGAAAGAGTCACGACAATTTGAGGGATATGGTAATAAAACAGATTAATCACAACAATTATGTCATGACAATTCGCTTTGTATAATGATATTGAAGGCGCAGCAATTTAAAGTTATTGAAGCTAAACTAACTTTAACTATGTTTCATTGTCCTAATGTGATACTTAATTATAAAACTTTAATCAGAGAGTCCAAAATGCAAAGCAATAAAACCTGGTAGGAAAACAATGAGGGGGTTGAAACAACATTACAATTACAATCCCATTTGCTGGTAAAAAATGTAAGATTTCCAGAGTAAAATTGATTGTTTCTATATGTTTACATGTTGAGCCAGACCATTAAATCTATTTCTAACTGCATTTTATTCCATAGACAAAGTATGGAAATCTTTTGGCTAATTAGCTTTTGTAAGGTAAAAGAATATTTGCCTCGCTGTAATACCAGACTGCAGTTTCCCATAGCAGACAGATCCATATATATGGGACACTTTTATTTTGACTCAGTTTTTAATGCCTAAAGTTTGTGGCTGATTTGGTTATTTTTCTAAGTGTAGTCGACACTTCTGAAAAGAAAAATCAAAACAAAATAAATCAAATTTACAAAAGTAAACTTTAATTTGCAACCAAATTTGTAGTTCTGCAACCAAATACTAACCAAATCCAGTTTATTTTTTATTGTTCTGATAATTTGTGAATATTCATTGCACACGGTATGTTGTCCACAGTTAAAAGAATCAGGATATACTTTTATAAACAACTATACATTTTCAGAGTCTCTCTACCCTACTTTTCCTAATGACCTTATTAAAGTAAATATGGTGTGCACATACTCTCATTCAATAACATACATTTTCATAATTGAAAAAAACAAAACAAAAGTGACTCTATTACTCAATATGTGGTCTTCAATCATTAAAGATTTTCTTTTCTTTTCTGAAATGTTGTAATTTCCCTTGGCCTGTCCTCCCAGAGGACAGATCAAATTTATCCTACTTATGTGCTTCAGTTGGAATAGAAGCCAACTTTCAGAGCACAGAAACTTTATACAATGTTCTTGGAGAGAACATTGTAGAAATGTTATGTTGTAAACATAAAATTTGCAACTTATAATTGTTAGGTTGGGTTAAAAACATATGAAAATTTTAGAAATAACAAGCAGAGTCCAAAATATTCAGAAAGAACCAGTTGCATGAAAAGATTGAAAAGTTTTCTGAAGAGAAAAAAGTAGCAGAGCACCTGCTTTTCTACTTCTCACCAAAATGAAAAAGCAACATCTGGGAAACCTAATGAACAACGCCACTTCAGATTGGCACGCACACATGGAGTTTCTACATGTGATGGATGGATTAAATGTAATGGTATTCTTGCCAAAAGTCAAAGTTCTTGTCTGTACATGTTGGAGGAGTAAGAAATGACTTTTTACATAAAAATAAAATGATAAAGAATCTCAAACTATTCCAAAATTGTTTCACTAATTAGGTAACCTTTGACAGTTTTATGTAGTGATATTAGAGTAAGGTTCCTGCGCCCAAATTCACGCCATGCTCTTTAGATATTCATTTGTGATTCTACATCAGAATTATGTAACATTGTATTGTTTTATTTCTTAAAATCCCAATAACATATACTGCAAGTAGTGGCTGCAAGGTAAAAAATATTAGAGGCCTCCTCACCTGTTGCTTTTAAGTCCCTGCTGAAGACTTATCTTTTTTCCTTGGCATTTGGCACAACCTGAGATATTCTTCACTTTGTTTTATTCTTTCTCTTGTCTATATTGTATTGTATTTTATGATTGTGTTACAGCACTTCGGTCCTCTTGGTGTATGAAGTGCTTTATAAATAAAGTTGGTATGGTATGGTATGGTAGAGTGAAAGGATGAATAGGGCTTAGAAAATTTTTCTTTAATCTCAGAATTATAACTTTTTTCCCTGAGAATTCAGACTTTAATGTATCTGGGCACCTGGCAGAAACAAGCAAGTTTTCTGGAGGAGCATGTCAGATTTACTTGAAAAATTTAAGTTATTTAGTTTTTTAAAAGTCAAAATTCTGAGATTAAATCCAAAGTCAGGAGTCTTGTTTCTTTTTCAAGCTCTTTCAAGCCAATGTGTACAAATGAGAGAAAACACATGTGGAGATTGGATCTCTAACTGCAGAGTGAGAGCATCGGTTTTTTTTTAATGGCATCTAGGCAATTTATAACTGTGAGTAGGAAGATAAATGTAGACAACTGTGACAGATCAGAGCCAAATCATAAGGAGTGACACCCCAGAAACCCAATGAGGCCCTAAGCTGCTTTTTTATCGGTAAGCGGTTATGCACTATGTCTGGGTGTATTTGTTTATCATAGGCAGCATTCTGTTGGTTCAGCTGCTAATGTGGTTTCCATTGGTGAACGTGTGTGTGTGTTTTCTTGTCCCCTGGTTTTAAGATCTCTCTTAACTTTTGACCTCATGGAAGTCACATGAAACTCCATTGGTTCCCACATCACATTTAGAAGAAGAGGTTAATGGCTAAGCTAGGGTCTTATCAACCTGGATTAGAAAACAAAGATAAAACATTCAAATGTTCAACATCGTTTGCTAGAGACTACGAGGTTTCAGTCAAACACAGTCATAGGTTATTAGGAAATTTGACACAACTTGGACAATGTACCCTTAAAGTTGACCTATTAAATCTACCTGCAAAGAATTTCTCAAACATTAAGATTCAACCTCTTCTTCTTTTATTGTCTGTTAAGTTTTGGTTCAGTGTGTGAATCTAATAAGCATTTTGCAGACAAAAATTTGATCACTAACAGGTCAAAGACAAAGGAATGAGGCCGCAGGATTCTGAGTGGGGGCGGGAAAAGAGAATGAAACAGAAGAGAGCTAGAGACAAAATTTATTTAAATGTCTTGGCCCCAACTACTTAGCCCTACACCCATATGATCAACAATTGGTTTTATGAGTTGATTTAAAATTTGTAGGATAACTTGGATCAAAAGATGCTGATTCAATGCTTTGACAACTATATTACTGTGGCGAAGTCAGTTTGATGCATATGTCAGATGTGCTCCTGCTTTAACACTAGCAGTTTAAATGGGTGAAACATCTTTTCTGCATATCATTAAGGCCTGTAGGAGTCTGCAAAGAAACATTTTCATTCAAATATGTTAAACCTAATAAACGTATAAAACCCATACAAAAAGCCCTCACAAGTAAAATAGTTTATGTGCAGAAATATGAGACTTTCAGATGCTTCCATTTATTGCTGGTGATGTCCAAATAAAGCAGGCTTTTCTTGTGAGATTCAGAATCTGAATCCAAGCAAAAATCACAATATCTACATTAGTGATGACATAATTTTACTTTTTTGAATTGCAATATTTTTCACAAGTGGCTATTTGTCACTGATACAGTACAGGCAGACTGAGCTCACCAAGCAGAATATTTAAATCTCTGGGTAGCTTGCTAGTCTGTTCCAGGTGAATGATTTTTAAAAAAAATGCTCATAATTTCCTCCCCCTCATCATAAAAAACAATCATTACTTTTTCTCCTGAAAGGAGGTGTTTTGTCTGGAACATTATCAAACTTTGGCAACTTTTGTTGGATCATGCTCGCTTTTTTAAACATTTCCCAATTTCGGTCATGTGACTAAACACAACTGAAAATCAAAAATTGTAAAAATTATAATATAGTTACCACTTAGAGTACAATAAAGCAAAGGCCAGTATGTCATATCTCCATAAAGGAATAACATTATATTTTAACTGCAACCACTTTGACTTATTGACCAAGAAAACATGAAAGATCTAAGTGGATATTACACAAACAATATTATGAAAGCTATCAAAAAAAATAGCAACAGCTGATAAGCAGTACAGAAAACGCTTTGAGTAAAATAAAATAAAAATGAAAGAATAAGACAGAGCAAAAAGAATAGAGTAGTTTAGGTCTAAAAACTGAAGAGAAGAGGATGGTGGCTGCAAGCGAAGAGAAATTCAACCTCATATGAACACCTACTGAAACTGATAGAAATGAAAGGACACAGATAACAAAGTGGATGAAAATGAAAAAGGAGAACACAAAAAGTAACAAAGAAGAGGGGGTTAGTGATTGAGAAGAGAAGAAAAAGGAAAATACAAAGTGTTGCCCTCCAGAGAGCAAGCATGCTGAAGGTCAGCATCTGCTGAGAATAATGGGAACTACTTTGGAGGAGTCCACATGTGTGCAGACGCCTGGGTACTTACTTGTTCACATTTCAATGAAACTAAACTCCGTTCAGAGGCTCCTATCTGTCTTTGTCAATAAAGCTCTGTCAGGTAGGATTAATTCAGCAGTATATCATGCAGGAATTACTGGTAAAGGAAACCAACTTGATTACATTCCCCTGTGTACGTAAGTGTTTATGCACCAGGTCTCAAGAAATGCCATCTTTGAATGTTTGATGATGCATAATTCAAACTAAAGCTGTGCTTTGTGGAGAAATGAGAACAAATGTTCTGAGTATATGCAAATGTGCAGAGAAATGGGATGAGCAAATGAAAGAAGTGCACTACAGTAAGTGGTTAAACTTGAATGTATGATAAAGAGAATAAAAAAAGAGACAGTTCAAATTAGAGCACCAAAAAGGTAAAATACGAGGTGTCGGTAACACAAAAAAAAAAGAAAGAAAGAAAAAAAAAAAAACCCTAAAAGAAACGTAAAATCAGGGCAGGAGAGGAAACCATTAGAGGGAAATAAGAGGAACTGAAGGATGAGGGCCTTCCAGATGGTAAGAGACTGTTGCCTCGGAAACACAGAGAGGGCAGAACAATGGGGATTTGGAGTGGCGTTTTGTATCCCATCATAATATGGCCATGCCATTTGGAAACTGAGCAGAGAAGCTGCAGCCTGCACATTTACTGTGGGCACATTATTATGATGTGAAGAAGATAAAAAAAAAACAACATGCAACAGTTTCCTTTCAGCAGTGATTTTTAGTACGTTAAAATTTGTAAATAAATACATGCATTCATTTTGAATGAGTACCAATAAAAATATTTATGTTTCCAAAAAACACACAACAAAATTAACTTATCTGAAATGCATGTATAGAGCAGCTAAGGCTGTGGATTGCATGCAAAAATGAACCATAACCATCCATAGAAGCAACAATGAATCAAATTAGGGTTGACATTCAGTTATGCGAACACCATACATTCCCAATTACGAGTGGAATAGTTGGTGGGTTCCTCAGATATAGTAAAATACAACACTAATTACACAATATCCTATTGAAGCAGCAATCATTATTTCACATCTTGAGACCCTTATGCTTAATAGCTGCAGGCTGCGGACATTTTGGTCTGTCTGGGACTAAAGGATACAAATTGCAGCCTAAATTCTGATCTGTAAAACACTCAACCTGGAACATGAAGAGCACGGGGTGCATACTTGAAATTAGAATTTTACAACCCAAAGACATGATGATAAAAAGATAAGTACTGTTATGGATTATGGCATTCACATGGATAAAAGTAGGTGCCAGAAAAATATACTGCAGGTAAAATATTGAACACATCAACATTTATCTCAGTTTAAATACTTCTAGTGGGGCCATTGACATAAAATGTGCATCAGATGTTGGCAACAATTCCAGCATGTCACACATATAAAGAAATAAAAGCAGATTAGTCATGAAATGAAGTTTTAGGGTAAACATTTAATAACACTGAAATTAGGTATTGTGCCAATGAAGAACAGAAAGTGCTAAAAGAGACACAAAGTTAAGAAAGGAGTAAGATGACTATTCAAAAAGCATTTCTAGTGAATGGTTATCAGCTGGTAAAAATGATAAAACAGTTCTCTCCTGGCTAAAGAGTGATACAGTTGGTAAAAGTGGACAAAAGAAAGTCTTACTGTTGCAAAACACATTACTTATCAATGCAATTTAAAATGTCTGAATGATCTACTGAGTGAAAATCTTGAAGTGGATAAATCAACTGCTGAAGTAAAAATAAAATTCATGACAGGAGAGTCAAAAGTCAATGATTACTCGAACAGTGGCCTCTTATGCATTGCACAAGTCTCCACTACTGAAGAAAAATCATCTCAAACACTGTTTCAAGTCTTCTGTAGAAAACTGAATAAACCAGCATAAAACTGAGTATAGACTAGAGAGATAAGGTCAAACCTGAACTCTGTGGATCTCATGGCATACAACATCTTTGCTAGTAGAAAGGTTCTGCACGTTACCCCAAAATCACCACACCAAAAATGAAGTTTGCAGATGGGAACATCATGTTGTGCAATGTACTATAGTATATGGTACTGGCAGACTCCATATAATAAAAGGAAACATGAACAGAAAATGTACTGAGATATTCTTGGAAAGAATGTGAAAATGAAATGAGTGTCAATTTCCAAGAAAGACAACAGTTCCAAACCCACAGTCAAAGAAACTCTTAGGTGGTTTAAGAAAAAAAGTAAAATGGCTAGAACGACTAAGTCATTCACTTGATTGTTTACAGCTCTAAACCATTGGAAAGAACTCGAGGTTAGAAGACAGGAACCCCCAGAATCATTAAGGTTTAAAGACTTGTGTAGTTTCCCATACATGAGATGTCTTTAAGTTGTCACCACCAAGAAAGACTTTTGTATAAAGCACAGGTGTCAAACTCCAGTCCTCAAGGGCCGGTGTCCTGTAGTTTTTAGATGTGCCACAGGTACAAAAAACTGGAATGAAATGGCTTAATTACCTTCTCCTTGTGAAGATAAGTTCTCCAGAGCCTTGCTAATGATCTAATTATTCTATTCAGGTGTAGTGCAGCAGAGGCACATCTAAAATTTTCTCAATGTAACAAAAGGGTAATTGGAGTTTTAAAAATGAATCTATAAGAGAAATGTAACAAGCTTCATTTCTACTCCAACTGCTTTATTTTGTGTTTAAAAGCCGACTGCTGCAGAGTTGTAAAAGTACTTCATGCATTTTATTAACTACAAACATTTGGAGGTGTTGAAGACTTTGTTTTGCTTCTGATATAGGTATGTCTTGAAGTTATGGATTGTAATGCATAAAATGCTATCTACATGCAAACACATTTAATTATCTAACTATACAATATAGCTTTGAAATGAGGACATTTCTTCTGCCGGTCAGGAACAACAGATGGTCATTAAACTGTTGCCAGATGTTAGCATTTTGCAGCTGCAACTGTTGAAATGTCTGAAGTGCAGCCTATTTCTATAGACACAAAATAAACAGGAGTGTGTTACTAGAGGGTGCTCATATTCACACGTTAATAAACTTCTGTAAAAGAGTCAAACTACTTTCTATACTGACAAAACGATAAAGAAATCACAATCTCTGACTTTTACAATAAGGGTGATTTAATATTTTATGATTTCATTGCCAAATACTGTTATCTGTAGACTTACTTCACCACAATGGATATTTGCTGTGCCAATTTTCCAACTATGTCAACCTTCATTATCCATGAGCAAAGTATCACGTAACATCAGTCCAGCTCCAAATCCACTAAAATGCCGTTAAACACTTTCCACCTGGGACCCTTAAAAAAGTGTTTCCTCCCTCACCCCAGGGTCCTAGCATATCATACCCACTAGTCATGCACACCTGCTGGTCCTGCAACACATTATGGGTTGTAACCCAACATTTTAGAGACTATGATCAGATCAAAGCTCTGACCAAAATGCTTTAAAACAATACTGAGTGAACACGAGAAAGCGAGCAGACCATCAAGAACATGATGGGGTCAATACAAGAAAAAATGGAAGATGATGATGGGGAAGCTGTCCAGAGCTGTGCTATATAGTTGTCAACTGATATTGTCTTTAACCTCTGCAATTGAACAGAGTGGAAAGAAAAGACTAAAAGAACAGGGAAAACATCTGGGTTTAGAGCCATGCAAGTATTTAATCTGCTTTCAGTCCCAAATGAAATGACTCTGAAGAACTTGTGGCCATGTACTCATAGTACACTTTGGTCAAGGTTGATAGTAACCAAAGAACACAGGGGAAAAAAGAGTTTGTGAGTATTACTTCACAAGTTTGTATAGATCTAATTGAATATCATTTAATATAGTTTTATTTTACCCTCTCTTTTTTTAAGCAGCAGCTCCTGAGAGGGAGCAAAACAAGAATAACCCTGGAATAATTTTACTGTTGTAGACAAAGCCATTTAGAAGCATCATTCTAAATGGCTTTTTAACTACTAAAGCAACACTCAACTTCTACAATAAAAGGAAAGCATGAACAATTCCAAATACAAAAGCAACAGACATGAGAAATGATCTAATGTCCAACTTGTTACAAAAATGAAAAACTCTGAACATGATCTGAACTTATAGAGTACATTTTAAAACTTTATTAGGTTTACATGTATTTTTTATCTCTCATTTGCATATTGCTGTTGTACAGGTTAATAAATCAAGATACTGTTGACTAACATGCTGAACTCAAGGTTTAAAAATAAATAAATAAAACTAACACATTGTGATTATGTACCTTCATCACAAAAAATACAATTCACTTATTTTCTCAAGATTGTAGATAATTATCTTGTAGAACTGAGTCTAAAAACTAAACATTTTCCAAAATATGTTTTCTTCTCCTCCTGCATGTAGCCTGAAAAATACTTAACTTTTATTCCTTTTTATGCTTTACAATTACTCTGTCTTGCACATGCTTATGGTTTGAACGGAAAGAGCTGATTTATGCTCTCAAAAAAGAAACACATTAAAGTGTGAACCAACTGAGAAAAGCTATTCCCATTCCTCGTATAAAATATAACTTTCTCTGAAGCAAAAATTTCCCCTTGAGAGGTTCAGCATTTTTACTTCATACCAATCAACTTCCTTTTCTATTGTCATACTACAACATGCAAATAAGAAAAAGACTGTGAGGAATAATTCTATGGATCCCTTGGATAACTAACAAACAATCAGGGTCTCAATGATTCCAGAGAAAAGCGGGAAAACAACCTAACAATGGGCTGGATTGTGCAGCAGTGGTAAAGTGGTCTGGGAAACTCTCAGGCCTGGATGGGAGGTCTTCTCAAGAGAGCAAGAGACTTTCTCATTTAATTTCTCTCCATTGGCAGGCAGAAATGATTCGAAAATGTCCTTTTCACCCCCAGTTCAGCAAGAATGAAAATGAGACATCAAGAGGCATAGGGAGCAAAAGGAAAGAAAAGGACTGATGTGAAGGAGATGGGCAGAAACTGGTGCCATGTGAAACAGAAGACTCAGCTAAAACAGCTGCAGCAATTTAAAAATGCCTGAATTAAAATTATAATAAGGAAGTGACAGTTTCTCCAGACCCCTAGAAGACAATTCTGACTGAGTCTTTTAATCTAATAAAAAGCTATAACCAGAGCAAATTGAAAAAGGATGTCTTCCTAATCAAATTGGATCAAGAATGTATCTTGAGCTGCTAAATACTGTTATGGATATAAATCTACATGGAATGATAATGACTTCAGCTAAATATCAGTCAGTTTAGTTTACAGGAAAAATCTAATATTTTAGAGGGAGAAAACCTAAAAATATTGAAAACTTACTAAATAAGTAATTTTTAAAGCCCTAAATGAAAACAAATTATTTATTTTTAAGAAAACATATATATCATATGCATACACCAGGTGTACTATCTGGAACAATAGGGTCTGAAGAGATATCTCAAGCAATAACATGTTTTCTTTTGCTTTCTGTGTTTCCCCTGCCAGTCCAGATCATATTAAATCTGTAAGAGCTCTTTCCAAATGATCATTCTCCATGCTTACGTGGAGGATGATGGTTATGACAGCTACATTACTATAATATAGTTCAATCTTCATGAGTAAAAGATTTAGTGATTATGTCAAGAAAAAGTTTGATTTGAACAACACCTGCATGGTTCATGAATATAATGTGGACTATTCCTGTAAACCTCAGAGCAATAATGCTAGTCAGAAGTGGAGCAGAAATTTCATTCATTTTTAATATGTTGCAAATTGCAGGCTTTGTCATAGGTGGCGATTTGTCACTGTGGAGAATTACAGGGAGATTGGGCATGTGATAGAGCACTTTTAAATCTAGTTTGTTAAATCCCAACGCTACTACTTTCATAGAACATTTCTACTGATGCCTTCATCTTTACTGGATAAATCTTCAGTATCAAACTAATTTACTAGTAACTTCTTTTATAAAGCATTTTCAAACAAAGTGCTGAACAATTATAAAGAGATAAAAAAAAATAACAAAATAAAAAAAATACAATTTAAAAACATATGAAATAAGAGAAAAGCTGGCGACTGCTCTCTCTACCTACTTGGATATCTTGTGTGTAATTTTTTCTCGCACCCTTTTTTTTTACATGTTTCCTTTGAATGTCTCTTGGCCTTCTTGTGATCAGGTCATCAAACCTTTTAATGGAAATTGACATGATATTACAAGAAAAAATGCAACCAACAGAAAAAGTCCTTGAAGACAGATTTCACTTTGCAGACTGAAAACACGTGAGCTGATTCCTCTTCTTTCCTTCATTGTTTCTTTCTTGGTGAAATCTTCACAGCCAATATTTTTATGAGTATGCCTTTAAATAGTTAAGATCTGCCTGTTGTGAAATCTGTCAACTCCTGACCTTTGTCTGTTTATGTCGCTTTGTTCCCCCCTTTCTCTCTGCATTGCTATGTAATGAAAACAATAATGAGTGTGTGTGTTCAACACACACAGAGAAAGAATGTGCAAATGGGTCATGAATGAGGCACACATGGGACATAACCTGCTAATGTTAGCCATACACAAACTGTGATAGCCATCTACTGACCCCAGAATAATTGAAATGAAACAGTGCAGGCACACGCATACACACACACACACACACACACACACACACACACACACACATTCTGATGCTCATTATCAACACGGACATGTCTATTCCTGGTCAATGAGGTTATTTCAAACAAATGTACTTTCACTGAAACATATTCAAAGTTCCCGAAAGTTTAAATACAGTAATGGTTTTCTTTCTCATTAGTTCAATCTTTGCAGACTGGTTGCACTACAATCTGCAAGATTATCTTTGATTTCCCAGCAGCTTTGAATAGACTGTTACATTTTTTTTGTCACCCTCATATTTTTATACACGCAAAACATTTTTAAAAGTTTTATAAATCTGTACAGCCAATCATAGATAAAATTGCCTTGCCTTACCGTTTGAGGACATAATACTACCACTAGTACCTGCCATTTTTATTATAGATAAAACAAAACAAAAAAAATCAAATATCAAAATATGACATTTTTCTTTAGAACTTTAAACAAAAGAATGCAATTTAATAGTTAATCCTGAACAGCTATTTAAGCAATTTATTGGGAATGACAGAACAAATATTCACAGTTCCTCAGAAAAATAAGGTTTATTATTGAATAAATAACGTTTCTTTATGGTTTTGATGGAGATTAGTGAGATCTGTATAATGTTATGGAGGAGGATTTTTATGGAGGAGTAGCTACATGGTTGAAACAGAGATGAAGTGATTTGCTGTTCAAGCAACATGAAGCAACATTTTGCGTAAAGTGAAGCTTCCCTAGCTGCATTTTGATTTGACTATTTTAGGTCTGCTCTATGAAAAATCCTGTGAATAGACAAATTTTCCATGAACAATTTGGAGTTATGTTTCACAGAAAATCTGCGTATAGGTGAATCCACAAATTACAAACAGACGGTTGTCTACTGTTTACATTTCTGTATATGAATTGGCTCTTTCTTGTAAAGTCCTTTGAGATGATGTGTTGTGAGTTAAAAGTATGTAAATAACCTGTGTTGATTTAACCCTAATGATGTATTTTAACTACCTTCAAAAAAGAAACAAAGAAGATTTGGGAATGTCATTACACTCACCACTAACTGCGTTGCAGCTTTGTAAACTAATGTTTTGAATTAATAGTTTTGTTCAATGTCCAATCATATCTTTCTAATTACAAACAGAAGAAGAATCAGAAATTCTGCAGCACTCTGTGCATGATTTAATAAGACACAAACACCAATGAGAGTGAAAAAAACAAGACAAAACAAAAAACAATCACATAATACTTTCACCTATTTAAATCCATATTCGGTTTTGATCTTTATGGGAAGCATGAGGAGCATATATTCAACTTGAAGTAAGGAAATTTCAACTTCTGGATAGAAAAACAAGGAATAAAACAATGAAGTACTTTTCTCGCAAGAAAAAGTATTAAGAATTAAGAAAAAGTACTTAATTTGGAAGAATTGTTAGAGTGGTGTTGATGTGTTAAATCATCAACAGTGAGGTATTCAGAAACTACTTTTTATAATAAAATATATTCTGTAAAAACATTTTATTGATTCATCTTTTTAATTTTAGCACTAAGCAATTTGGTTGCTTTACTCAAACATGTTTTGAACATATGAATGCATTAATCTTAAAAACACTGTGAGACAGTCGACTTTTGTGTCTTCACTTTCTGAATGTGAATTCAGTAATAAAATAGTGAACAGTTTTATGAGGCAGCAAAATATTCAGTTTACCCAGAAACAGACCACCTATCTATTTCAAGCAGTGACATTTGCTGACAGTTTATGTGGTTGAAGCGCTGGCGCTTTGGGCAGGGAAACTTCATCCACAGTAGGGTCATGTTTTAATTTTAGAGCCATCAAAACCTTGTCTCCAATACACACACACACACAGACATGCATACACAGATAAATTCACACCAACTCAGTTTATGTATTCCATACTGAATTTAACTGATGTTCAGTGAAAAGAACAGTATCTGATTAAGTAACCCAAAAATTATTTATGTACCATCCTGGAAATAATAAAAATGCTCAAAACAGAATCTGTGGAACATGGCTTAGGAGTCACTCATGGAGTATACAGGTAGACAGGCAGATGCTAGATACACATAACCTTCCAGCTATTTCTACTGTAGTCAGGTGGAAAAATAATATATTTTTATGAGGTCAACACCCTGGATGTAGTTACAAAACATGACTTAGTTTGTGCCTATCTTGGACGATGGAATAATTAATGTGTTAATTAACAGAGGAAAACAGAAACTTTTATTAGGATATGTCTTACATATAGTACGGTAGGCTAAGAGGAGCTGGCTGGCGGTCACTGATCACCCAACTGGTAACCTTAGTGCTACTCCTGACTCTCTTTTATTTTGCATGCGCTCCATGCTTGTGCTAACGTTTCTTCCCTAGGATATCCCTGAAAGTTACCTCCAATGTGTAAACATTCCTCTGTGTAGCTTTTGTGATTCCTCGGTCAGTCTTCTCAGGACAAGAACTTCCTGGATAAACACAACCATGACCAGAAACTCCAATGCTCCTCTTCACCACCATCCTCCAAACCAAACCTGTCCAGTCTCCAACGCTCCCCTTGGACTTTGCTCAGTTATTCCTGACAATCATCCTACAGCCTCTGCACTCATCTCCTAACAATATTCACATTTATGATCCACCTTGCTAATTTTCTTCCTCACAGCGTTGCAAGAACTTCCCGAACGAAGAGCAACGCTCTATTCATTATTCCTTGTTCACAACAAACCTCTTAATGCTGCTGTTATTCCAGAACTGTCTGGTGTGTTCCTTAGTCTTCATGATGACTTAATTAGGGGTGAACATTTATCATATCGTTTATCATTTATGGTAAAAGAAAATGCTTGTCATGATAAGAATTTCGATTTATCATTCAGAAAAACTGACTGAAATGGTTTTTTTTCCAAGAGATCCTCAATAAATGGCAGTAAATTCAAAAACATGATT
The DNA here is from genome assembly GCA_903066825.1 of Alfaro cultratus. Classification (NCBI taxonomy): domain Eukaryota; kingdom Metazoa; phylum Chordata; class Actinopteri; order Cyprinodontiformes; family Poeciliidae; genus Alfaro; species Alfaro cultratus. Next base: position 74,186 of record CAEFZX010031970.1, read on the forward strand.
ATGTGCAGCTTTGTAATATAAATCAGATGTGTTTATGTGAATAGTGTCCTAAAAAAGGCATTTTCAGAATTCATGTGTAAGTATGTTTTTCATATATTTTTCATCACATACTTATACATTTATTACTTATTCGTTAGTTATCTAACGAATAAGTAATAAATAGTTTTTAGCGTTATCACCACAGTACTACAAAATATTATAATAAAATTCTAAGTCTATATCATGCACCACTGGTTTTTATGCACTTTCAACATTCTGCATATACATATTGAATTAAATAATTAGTTATTGCTTTTATGCCAGTGTGGTCATTGTGGAGAAAGATATAAAAGTGCAACGCTTGCAAAAAGCGTCTGGCATCTGTGACTTGGCAGCAAAGACACCATAAGGCCGTTTTCTGTTTTAAGTGTTGAACCAATATCAAGACTTTTTTCTTTTAAATTAATTATTTAGCATATATTCATGTGCAAGGTCACTCTTTAGTCAGAACTGCATCATAATGTATGATCAGACATCCGTGTGGATTTGGCTGAGTGTGTAGAAATAGCAGCCCAAGTTTCTAAGTGGAAACAGAAATGCAGGACCTCTAAAGTATGCCAGCGTGTGCAAATGTGTCCAATTTCCCGAGGCTTTTCAGATACCAAAGCCAGACCTCAAAACTATCATCACTGCTCCCACCCCCATCTGCCAAAGCCATCACCCATGCGGAGACACCCTCCCTCTTTATGTTGGACACACACACACACACACACACACACACACACACACACACACACACACACACACACACACACACACACACACACACACGCACACACGCGAACGCAGAGACACAAACACTGACAAAAGAGGTGTGAAATACCCATCCCTCACTATTTTAACAGGGTTGGGAACTTGGCAATAAACTTTTTAATGTTCTAAAGTTCTGTTCTTCAGTTCAACTTGCCAACTCACTCTTACTGACAGACACAAACAACGACTAACATCTGTTAGTCTGCAGAGGTGTTGGTAGTTACCAGCAAGTACAACAAAATGAAAAGAAGCTAGAAGCAGCATTATTCTTTCTGTTGAAGTTCCTTTCTCCCCTGCTTGCAACGTGCTTTGGATACGGTAACTATAAGTCTACTAAGGAGTTGTTTAAATGCATTACTGCAGCTGCCTTAAGTATGGCAAAAAAAAGGTAGGCAAAGTAAGATATCACGTTGGGTGAGGAGCAAATAAAGAAGAAGAAAGGAGTCAAAGAAAATAAAAAAAATGAAAATTGTAGCTTTGAGAAAGAAGGAAAAAAGTAGCAAATTGGGAGAAATAATGCTCAAGAGTGACTGAAGGCTTTTTGTATGGTCATGTGAGACTGTCTTCATCATTAAACTGTTTACATGCAGTTTTGAATACAGAAAAAGAAAATAGAAAGAAACGATATAGACCATATCATACTGTCTTTGCTGTTGTAGATCATCATCATGTTCATGACTTATTATCATATCTTCCACCTGTTATTACTGCTGACCACAACTATTAGATTAATGACTAAAAGCTACAAATGGCTCATTGTTTTCTACAATTCAGTAAGCTAGAATTGAGCTCATTTTTGCTCATAGTTGCCAAGACAAAATAATTTAAAAAGGCATTCAACAGGTTTGAAAAGAGTAGAGAAGGCTCCAGTGGTGGAGGTATGGTGGGTTCCGGTGTGTGGAAAATTTAGGAAGAAAAGTTGTAAACAAAGATTAAATTAGAGGAAGAAAAATAAACAAAGGATTTGGAGTTTCTCACAGATGGAGGGAGACAGTTGTACCTTGGTAAGGAGGCATACTGGCGTTCCACCTCCTCATATCGTGGAGTCAGACGGGGATCAGTGCCTCTGCCTGGTATCTGGTGGACAAAATGAACATTAGTTTGGAGCAGTAGGAACAGGAGCAGTATATACCTAAAGTTGTGGCATCTTACTAGTACAGCATCTTGTATTAAACTCTATATTAAAGGAAGAACAAACTTTAAAGCTGGGAGTGGAAGCATGTGGGATGCTTAGCCATAAACCCCTCATTTTCTCGATGTTTGGGTGTTTGTGATACTCTTGTAATTTAGGACCCAAAAAAAGCTTGTTTTTAGGGATTTAGGTCTTCTGAGGTTTGCTGGGGTGGGGGTAGGAAGGGTCTCCATCCAAGATTAGGTTACTTCAAAAAATTATGTCTCTCTCTTTCTTTCACAAACACACACACATGCACGCACGCAGTTTCACATGAAGAAAACTGCACCTCATCTCCATACTGAAAGAAAAAGAGCAGAGATTAATCCAAACTGCTGACAGTTCAATCTTACCTCCTCTTCTCACTGGTTCTCACTTTAACCCTCATCATCTTGTTTTCTCCTTCTTCACATATTCCTGTTTTTTTTGTTTTTTTTAACCCTCTCTCTTTCATTGAAGCACAATATTTCCCTCTGAGAATATTCCAGTCTATTCAGCGGGGAGATCCCAGCTTTGCTCTGCTTTCAAATGAAGTCGACTAAAGACCAAAACATCAACATACTTTATCTGTGCAAACACACACAGCCATACACAAAAAATGGTTTTGGTGCTCGTTAAATGCATTTTAATTTCACATTTGAAACAGTGCTTTCACCCAAAATTTATATGAATAAGATTGTGTAAAATTTCCAAGTTGGACTTCATTTCCATCCTGCGTCAGAAATGGTAGCAGTAATGTGACAATAGAAAAAGTAATTAGTTAGATTACTCATTAATGAAAAAGTAATAGTTTATTTTAACGCTGCTATTCTTATCACTGATTAACTAATGTTGCCATCTGAGCTGTGGATCTCTGCAGCTCTTCTAGAGTTACCATCGGCCTCTGGGCTGCTTCTTTGACTTTTGCTGTACTGGCATGTGACCTATATTTAGGTGTTGTTTGGTTTCCAGTAGAAGTGGGCAATGATTGTATCATTTAGTATTTTTCGCGATAAATTTCTGATCACAATAGATTTTAAATTATTGTCACGCTAAATTCCAATTAATGTTGTTTCAAGCCCCCCAAAATGGTTCCTATTATTTGGATTGTTATCGCAATAGTATCACAAAATATTGTGATAAAATTTGAAATCCATGTCACCCACCTCTGGTTTCCAGAGTGAAAAGTTCTCTGAGAAATATTCAGAGCTTTTTCACAGTTTTCTTCCTGACCTACCAAGTTCATGTTCTTTGATCTCCATTGATCACCAATGTTTTCTCATAAACCTCTGAGACCTTCACAGTTGGATTTATGATGAAACAAAGTCATATCAACATAGATTCCTGAAAAAATATAGTTGTATGGATTACATTTAGGTGTATCAGAGTCAAGGGGTAAATATACATAAGCATGCCACACATTTCAAATAGAAAACTATTGAAAACAATGTTCTACTGTATTTACATTTCAATTATAATTTATAATGGGTGATATAATTTTGATCACACAAAATCCATTAAAGTTTGAGGTTGGAACTGTAATCCCAGCTCCAGAAATAAATTCAAAACTACACGATATGAGGTGAGGTGTGTTGGAGACAAAAGACTGGAGATATCGAAGAAAGCTCAGTGATTTTTCCTTCACAACATGCTGAGATTTTGATATCAAAGAGCACAGCTATTTGCTCTCCCTCTTTGCCTTTCCTCTACTATCTGTATTCAGGGGAACGACGCCAGGAGGCATATAAATCAGATTTGCTGGTCCTGCTTTCTTTTGAACACCTGTCTTTATAGCTTCAATATCTCAGGTAAAGAAACTGCGGGATATTAAGAGCGAATAGAGATTGGGAGCTAAGGAATGAAAAGGCATTAAATGGAGAAGAACGGAGGAAAGAGAGCTGGAGCGAATGAGACCAGAGTAAAATGACTTACAGAGGAGGAGGGAAATTATGAAGTTGTTAAGGAGGGGCAAAGGGAGAGAACGGAGATGAGAGGTGACTTATAAAACAAGAGAGTGAATGAGGTGAAGACAAGGGCAGTGGAGTGGGGAGGTGGAAAAGATATTAACGGCACAATTTAAACAAGATGTTAAAGGGGGAACTTGAGATGGGGAGAGATGAGTGGATGAATGAGTTGCATCATGCAGTGGAGGCTGCGAGAAACGATGAGTTGGTGAAGCAAAAGCTGAAAATAAATGAAAAATACAACAAAAAGTGATGTGAGAAAGATATTTTTAACAGAAACGTGTTTACGTCTGGAAAACACCCATCAACTAAACACGTCAATACAAAAAGACAGATTGAAAAAGTCTAGAAAGAAAAGTTCAGGTTGTAACAGGCTAAACGACTTTACACAGCATAAAGAAAATCCCTCATTCAACAACACATTTTACTCACTGACAATGTAGTGGAATCATTACATTTTGAAGATGTTCGTAGTTCTTTTTGTAGAAAATAAAGCACAAGTCAAACACTAACAACAGAGATACAGCGCTTTCTCAAAGTATAAACAGCTTAAACTTTTTCACATTTTGTCACATTAGTGATGAGTAAATCAGTGTAGTTTTTTGGATCTTAAGTAATGAACCAACACAAAGTACAGCATTTCAGGAGAAAAACATCCACAAATGTTAAAAGAGTTGAGTGAATTTGTATTCAGCACCCAAGAGTCAATACAAGCATTTACATTAATTTTTCAAGTCTTTTCTCTATCACTAAATCAATTTCAGGTCTAGACTAACAAAACAAGTGATGTTTTGGCTGCTTCTTACTATGAAGGATTAAACAGGAAAACATAACATTTTTAAAGGTAAGGATGTTGTTTTATAACTCAACAAAGATTAAAGTAAACACAGGTCACTTCCACTTTCTAACTAGATGACATCTGCAACAGGACTCTATTAAAGGATATGAATGTAAAAGGGGATGAATACAAAAGCATGCTACACTTTTAAGACATGTATTTACAAAAAGAGAATCATGTGTTATCGGTCCTACTCTGTGTTTGACTAAAAATATGAAAACATTCAAGGCACTGTACAAAGGAACACACCTTTCCCATCACAAGCAGCCAGACACACACAAGGCTACGTACTGGTAGATGTACACAACTCATCTTTACCACAGATTGGAAAAGAAAATAAAAAAATCATAATCTTTCTGTTTCAAGTGCAGCTACACAAACACACATCATTCCCTCTCTCCAGGCAAACACACACACACCTTAACACACTCCCTTTCACTCACAGAGTCCTGTGGCAGCACAGTAGTGCCCTGGTAGGGGTAATGGTCTAGTGAAAAACCATTTCACGGCATAGTGAGCAGAGGAGAGGCAGGGAGGAGAGCACAGAAATCAAGCAGAAGAGACTGATGCTGAGGGAGAGCACGCACACACTTTTACTCGCAGGCACACACACTGTAAGAGGGGTTCATCTCTCTCCTTTTAACAGACCCTTCAATTTACCCATAAAATACACCACCCATCACTTTCAGCACTGACACACACTCCTACTGTTTCTCTCTCTGTCTCTCTCTTTTTTTTTCCATAGATACAATGAAACACAGACATGAAAGATCCAGAGTCCAGTCCCTTTCACTTGAGCTGTTTCAAGGATGTATCAAAGAAACTTAGATGGGCACAGAGCATTTTGCAGATGTATACAGCTTAAATTAGAGTACTTTGTCCAAACTGTGAACAGAGTCTTTCTTTTCTTTGTGATTCTGTTTCTGGCACCCCTTCATTGTTTTCTTCTTCTTCTCCCCAACCGTCTGTGCTTACACCTCTCCCAGAGCAGACTTAATCATTTCTCTTCATTAACCAACCTCGCTCCAGCTAAATAAAGGGTTCTTAGGAGTGCTGTGAAATCGCTTCCTTCAACTCAGCTTATTTAAAATCTCTATCCTTCCTCCTGCTTCTTACTCAAACTCCTCTCCTGTCTCAAAATGAAGATAGGAGCCCAGCAGACTTTATTCAGTAGTCCCCTGGCTTAGGAAAACTACTTTACTGAACTATGAAGACAACCAAAAAGAGCTGCGGAAGCAGGAAGTCAAAACAAATTTCTTTCACATAAGGTTGTATAAATTAGGCCAAATTGTTGAAACTCAGAATGAGCTGTTTTAGGACCTCCTGTCACTTTACATCCAAATAAACTGCTGCTGGCCATGCCTCCCCTAAATCAACGTTTACCCTTGCACATGAAAACATATGCGCAACTATACAACTGTACATCTTTGAAAAGCATAAGTAAAGCCCAATGCACAACCAATGAGAATGGAGCAAGTGGTTTCTGGATGGTAAGTCATCAACAAAACATTTGTCTTTCACAGCAGCCATTGAACAGCATATACAGATGTAAAACCAACTGACAAAACACTGGAGCTTATATTGGGTTGTTAGGTGATGTTCTGGACTCAGCTGAGGTTGCTAGGTAACGGTGCAATTGTGACTCAACAATCAAGAGGCTTTTGAAGCTGCTCATTTTCAAAACACCAAAAACCATTTAAGAACTGTGGTATTGGAGCATGTACATTTGAATTTGGTGAAAAGATTGGCCAAAATAAACTCATACTGGAAATTATTTTGTTCCAAAATCAATGAACTTGTCACCAAGTAAATACAAATTGGAAAAAAATTTTTTTTAAAAATAGGGTAGAGTAAAGTATTACAAGACCCAATTTAATCTTACATTCATGCCCAGGATGGCTGTATAAAAACCTTTACTCAAAATGTGTAAACTAAGGAAAAAAACTAAATACCAGCCATATGTGATGAACTGTAAATTAGGACCAGTGTTGGGAACACACCAGAATAATCTTAACACAACATTGACAGTTTCATCTCTCAACCAATCTTATCCGAGCAGTAAATATCCTGCTGAAGTGTATCCATCTATCAAATTTAACTTAAATCATTTCAACCACATCTGCATCTCACTTTTAGATACCAATCTTTTAAATCCATTGTCCTTTTCTCCTTCTGTAAATCAAAACAAGATTTTACCCGTCTTCGTCCTTTCCCCCTGCTCTGCCTCTCACCCTCAGAGAGATCAATGAATAAGGGCTGGCTTGGTCTAATTTTTATTTATCAGTCACATCTTTCTGATCTGCCAGTACTTTCGGCTGACTTAATTAAACACTACTGCCTTACTGTTGCTTTGTGCATGTGTCATGTCATCTGTCATGTTTTTAATGCCTTTGCTTTTGCACATTCAATAACTACTGGCATGCATATTGGTGTTGAAATGAAAAGGTCACCTCAGTCTAATAAACTACACTATGTAGTTTTAAGACAGAAAAGGATACACCGCTGAACTACAAATTAACTCAAATTACACAAAATGGTTATTCCCTTGGTAATTACAGACACGTAATCAAAAATGTGTCTTTTCAGTGCAGTATTTCTCATATTGCACAAAACATTTGAAAACATTAATATCCATAAAGGGCTTTAAAATGAGATAAATATACCTGTAAATTGACAAAACATTCAGCTTTATACTAAACTGCAGAAACAGTAAGTTAGAGTCCATCCTTACTGTACAGGAACTAAAAGTAGCTATATTCTGATCAAATCTAAAGTACAGGGTGTAGGCATGAGCTGGTTATTGGTACTAATGTACAATTAAGCCCAAAATTATTCAAATCCTTGGCAGAGTTAGATTTAAAATGAGTTTACTTCAAACAATAAATTTATTTCCGATAGGAAAGGGGACATGCATCTCTCAAAATATAGACATGTACAAATAATACCAGTTTAGTTTAATTTTTTTTAAATGATATGCCAAAAATTATATTTTCACTAGCATCACAGCAGTCTAACTCTTCTTATAGTTGCTGACCAGCTTTTTGAATATTTCCATTAGTATTTTTTCAATTTACCTACAGCAACCTACTGTATCTTCCTAGGAAGGCTTCCTAACTATCACCCTAATCTTTACCTCTTTCCAGAGAAGTCTGGATTCTGGCTGAGTTTCTCCAAAACGCTGGTATTATTTCCAGTCAGAAGAAACATGGTCAAATTAAAACCTAAATATTTCAGGGGGTATGAATAATCTGAGCTTCATTGTATATCAACGTTTTGTAAGGTCATAATTTCAAAACCACAAAAACTTGCTGTCCCACTTTTTAAACAAGTTTACCAAGGCATTTTATTTGATTAGCAGACTACAATAATAGTAATAAAAATTAAGAAACAGCATAGCTTATCTTTTAAGGACTGAATATCTACGGAGCTATGAAATATACACTTGACATTCACTTTACTAATTATGCCATACATATGATTTTATATCAGCAAGTGCTTGATCTTTAATGTCTCAGACTGGCATCAAGGGTTAAAAATCTTGACAGAGACATTTCTAAGTATAAGGGCACCAGGATGTCATTCACTGAACACATTCAACAGATCATTAGCCAAACTCTGTGAAGGATTCAGCTGCTGGTTAACACAATCCCAAGGGGGAAAAGACATCAGCAAGTATTTCAGAGAGGCAACTCTCAGCGTTCATCAATCAGGCTGTCTGATAAGGCCACTGAAAAACAGTTTGGAGTATGAAAGATCACTCATAAGTGAAACAAAAAAAAAACATTAGAGGCAGTTGCCAAACATTGAAGGATTGAATGCCTCTGCAAATGTGGTTACTATTTTAAAGCTTAAAGTGCACAGCAGTGCAATCAGAAAGGTTGGAAAAGTTGCCAAATAAAAGGCACTACTTTCAAAAACAAAACAGCAAAAGAAAGAAAACACGACACAATGCTTTAAAAGTGATGTTTTGAAAAGTTAAATCCAAACTCAAAGTCACAGGCAGGTTTGGCCACACTGCAGCAAAAAACAAACCATATTAGTAAAATACCTAGCACCAAGTGTCAGGTGAATATATGAGCCTATTTAGAAGATAGAGGACTTAGACTACTTGGAGTCACTGATAAATGTCTTCTGTATAATGTATTGAAATATTACAGTCTAGTAGAAGGTAATCTGACACCTAAAGATTGACTGAAAATGAGTCTATAAACAAGCTAAAGATTGAGAACAAAAAAGCTATGGCAGAAAGTCCAAATACTCTCAATCTCCACCTGATTAAATGCTGTGGCAGGATCTTTAACGAGGTGTAGAAGAATAAACTCCAGCAAACTGAATAGAAGTAAAAGTGTAATGAGACTGTAAACACCAAGATTGTCTTTACAAGTTTTCCATATTTGGAGTCTTGGGCAAAACTCCTTGTTCATATTGAAACCCATGCAGATTAATGACCTTATCTTAAACTAGTTTTTAATATTTCACAGGAATGGAAATAATATGACATCTTTGTTCACAGTTCTGAAAATCCATATGATGGCTTAATTCTTGCTTTTATTAAAACCTTTATGTCAGCAGAAGAAAATAGTGGTATTTAATCTAATTTTCAAGAGAGTCCTGGACAAGACAGACAAATGGGATCAGTTATAATCATCAAAGTCTGCATACACAATTAGTATTTATGTCAAAATAAATCAAGCAAAACAGCTACAGTGAGATATCTCCATGTACAAGTCACCAAACAGTCCTTTATAAATGTCCAGAGAGAATATATCTTTAATTTTCAAGCAATTTTAGGAACATCTCCAGGTGTTTTTTTCTCAACTTTGTCAAAACTATAACCAACTGAACTTCTCACATAAATGTAGGCCTAAAGATATTAAGCAGCCCAAAGTGGCCATATAATTATAATAGATTAATGTTAGACCACAGAGATTTTGAATTTGAAAGTTTCCTTCCTGTTTGTGTTTCAAACAAGTTTAAAGCCTTAAAATGTGATTGAGCAGCAATGAAAGTGAGAGCCATGTTGAGTGTAGAACAATACATTGCATTTTCATCTGTGTAAATATGGAAGTTTTAAGTGTTAATGTTAGGGTCAACATTATTGATGAAGAGGATGAAAAGTAGTGGTTCTAAGACAGAACCCTGAGGAACACAAAGTACGACAAAAGGCTGTTGGCCTAAAACATGATAATTAATGCCAACTGGGTGCCAAGAGAGAATAAAATGTCCTGTGTAAGAGGTCAGTGATAGTTTAACTATTTGCTGATCAGAACAGCCAAATAGGAAAAACAAAGCATGACTTTATTATTATTGATCATGTAGAAAGAAAAAAAATATCCAAGTCTTTAGAATTTTGTCCTTTTTTGATGAGTTTGCATGTTCTTTTTACACACCTTTCACAATGCTAAGCATCCACAGACAATTGTTTTCATTTATTCACCAATGTCCTCCATCCACAGACAACTCAGTCTTTATTTATCCTGCCCTCTTCATCTAATACAGTACACCACTCTTTCCTCCATCCATTTATCCATTCAATCCTGCTACAGAAAGCAGTAATTGCAGCTGCTGGTGAAAAGCCCTCCATTTTCTCAGCTAATTACTTCAGCCTCTTAACAAAGTAGCACTAAAGCAAAGAGACTCGACAAGTGCCCTTACAAGAACATGCTTATTCACATTCACACACAAGTTCACCTATGCACACGCTAACAGCTATTCAAATTAGCTCTTTCCATAGTTCATCAGTCTTCTAATGAATCTGTTTTGACCAAACGGGTGAGAGTCACTCCACCATCAGCAGTCTCAACAAGTAGACCCTTGCTTATGTTGATAAGAAAGAGGCTTATTTTTTTAAATGACCATCAGTTTATGCAATTTTAAACCTAAAGCAGTATTCCTCAGCCATATAAAGAATATTTATGAAAATATGCTTGTTTATTTTGTACCTAATAGAAAGATCAGTAGATTGGTCCCAGTTCGTCCTAGTTGGTTTCAAGAAACTGTTGAAAGGTTCATTAATTAGGTATGTATTATTTGGAAATCAATATTACGTAATGTGCACAGTAAACAAACAATCAGAGATTTCTAGTTTCCCATTGATAAAGTTATTAAAATTATTTTTTGCACGATCTATACTGCAGTGAAAGCCAGTCCATCATGTTATGCCTTTTTCCCATCTTACTATGAACCGAACTCTCTCAATACTGTATGAAAGGCGGACACTGAAAGACTCAAACAATGGGAACAAATATGCCTATTTATACAAAGTGCCAAAGAATCACCAATCATCTTTCCTGCAAAGCCGCCTCCTACTGAAATGTCAGCAAAGCACTAGAATAAAACGCTAAGAATTAACACTGGAGCACAGTTAAATGTCACGGCGGTGTTGAGCCTCTAGTACAATTAAGACCACAGAAGGTCAATTTTCCCCAAAGCATGCAGCTTAGAGCGTCCCCGGTGAATAGCGCCATTAATACTATTTAATGCAAAGCATATCCCGTTCATTAACTGGACGTGTGTAAGTAAATGGAAGCATGGCTAATAAATTTCTGTGTGTGTTCACATACAGATCAGAAAATACAATCACGAAGCAAATTAAATCAGCTTTTGTTAAGAGGGATTTGAAAGCTATTTGTTTGATGGCATCCCAAGCTTTCAGCAATCACTTTTGCTGAACTACGAAGGATAAACACTAAACATTCATCCAAAGCACTTTTAAGGATCTTAAAGTTTTCCTAATAGTTATATTAATAATCTTCTCAACTATAGCTATAGATTTTAATATTATCTATCAGGTGCTGCTTAGGTTTCTGAGATGGAATGAGAACCCAAAAGTCCTGAAAATTCAGTATGGTTGTTGCATTTAAAACATAATGAAAGTGGCAATAATGCACTATTTGTTTGCTAATATAAAATATGCAAATGTCAGAGGTTACTACAACAACCACTATTAAAGAAATACAAATTTGCAGCACCTGAATATATTATCTGACATGTTTCAAAAATGTCCAACTTGAGACACTTCCAAGATCAGTGGAAGTGTGCAGTATCAGTATAATACTGATACTGCATGCAAAAAGGTTCCTAAAAAGGTTCTACAGGTCTCAAATTGTGAAAAGACCTAATAAAATATTTCATATAATTTACAAAACCCACATTTCTTGAATATAAAACCTCTCCAATTTTTTTAATTGATTATCTTCCAAAAGAACACGGCTTTCTACTCCGTTGTATAAAAAACAACGAGATCTAATTTACTGTCATCTCCTGTCCTGCTCATGCTCTTTGATCACAATTTTGATCAAACGGTTAAAAAAACTCTGTAATAAAACTATGGAAACTAAAAAATGTTTTCTGTAGCATCTCCTTATGTGAGACTTATGTCTGAGTGTGTAAAACAGTTGTATGAAAAACCGTAAAGTGAAACTTCTTTGGGAAACCTGAGAGGTGTGTTTTTTAATTCCAAGGGAGCATATCCTGAAACCAGATCTGCTTTGACTGTCTACCACAAATGAACAACACGGATGGCTGTAATTGACTCTGGTTATTTATTCTCCATAAGAGTTCAACTGACAACAACAGCAAAAATGTGTTAGTCTTTTCCTAAACTGAATATTAGTGGAAGTTTTATCAGTTCAAATTAAAAGAGATTAGGCTTAATTGGTCCAAATAGTTCTCATGGTGGAAGACACTGTTTTTATCTTCAGTAGAACATTGGCTGAAATTATTTTAACCTTTTTATAACAAGCATATTGAATAATAATGTTTCCAGTAATCCATTTTAATATTGTAGTAATTATTTGTGTAAAATCATTTATGTCGAAGAAAAGGTTTGGGAACAAAAGCATATAGACGTTGCGAGAGTTTTCTCCTCTCTTGGACTTTTTCACATTTTGCCACATTACAAACAAATGACTTATTTTATTGGGATTTTATGTGGTAGATCAACACAAAGTAGAGCTTAACTGTGAAGTAGTACTTTAAGGATAAGTAGTTTCCCAAGGAGTTTACACAAAAAAGTCAAAAGTGTAATGTGTTTTTGTATTGACTCCATCCACGGTTCGGTAGTTAATAACACCATGGCAACGTTGATCTTACACAAAACTGGACTCAATGAACTAATAAGCGTAATATACTGTCGACAATTTTATTTAAGGGTTCTGGGATAAAGTTAATTTTAAATTCTTTATTTGTAAAGTGATAAGAAAAATGCACTGTTTTGTGTTGGTCTGTAACAAAATCAGAATAAGATCAATTATGGTTTGTCATTGTGACATGCCAAAATAGGTTCAAGTTAAAAGTTCAAGGGTGTGAATATTTTTGCAAGGCATTCTAATGAAAAAAAATTGTGCGCTAGGAAAAAGAAACAAGATGGGGATAAATAAATGATAGTAAGAAGGAAGGTACAGTAAGGCGAAAGAAGAGGGGATAGGATTAGTTTCTGCTGCCCTGGGAAGCACACACACACACAAAGCACACGCAGACAAGAAGAGAACACACATGTGAAGGCACACCATATTTAATGCCTACTATTCAATGACAGAGACACAACGGGAAATTAATAGCACAAAAACAGCACAAGTTAAAAACCAATACACACTCACACACATGCACACGCACACAGGTTTATCCAGTTCTTAGTGTTCTTAACAGTTAAGCTCGTCCTTGAAAGTGCAAGGTGGGGAGCTGATAAGACGAGCGAAACGGAGTGGAGGAGAGACTCGCGGGTGATGCCATGTACAAAAGGAAAAGGGAGAAAAATGAAGAGAAAGCTAGCTAGAAAAGTGCAGGAAGATAATTTGGATTCCTATAAGCCAAGCCCCCCACACTTCCTCCCTGCCACCCTGATAGTATGTCCCTGTACCTCTCCCCTCCCCAGACTTCCCATCTGTGCCTCCTTTCTAACCCAAACTTCCAGACTTAAAAAAAGTTCCTTCTTGAGGATTAGCTGGAACAAAGGCAGGTGAATTCCAAGGAAGTCACAGAGACAGAAGCAAAGGAGAATCAAAGGAGGTACAGGTTAAAGGGGAGACAATTACCTGACGAAGACAAGACATAATGGGTGAGAGGGCTGAGAGACAGAAAAGATGAGGGAAGGCTGAATTTCAACCTGCTTTTCAGTTTCCATTGTATCAGTGGCTTAAGAGGGAGAAGCACAGCTGCTTTTGAATTTCAGGATTTTTATATTTATTTATCTAATACTCTATGATATCTCAGTGCGGTATTAAGACCGAAATTACATTGCTCAGCAACATCTATACTGTTTGGCACCGGGGAATGTGTTTCAACGTACAGTCTGGATATGAGACTCCAAATGTGAGATGCATGAGTGTGTGTGTGAGTTTGAGATTATGACTGTGTGACAGTGGGAGCAGGTGGCTTCAGTGGAAGGTTAGATGGATCTGTAATAGGATGAAAGTGGCACTCTTTCCTTCCGCTTCTCACACAAACTCAGTTCGTCTCTCTGACGATTGGCTCCAGTCAGGGGTTGATGGTGGCTGAGGAGACTTTTGTGCCTTCCTCATATATTTTTTATCCCATTTAATTTTATGAAAGTCTTGACCTCTCCAGTCCCGCTGTCTCCTCAGTTCGCATTTCCCAGATTCAGTTTTTATTTCTTTTTAACTATATCTATGCTTTTTCCCCACCCGGCTCTGTCTGTCTTGTTTGTTTTGTCTTTAGGATAGAGCAGAAATATCATTTTATTGTCCTACAGTGGGGAGATTCAGGTGTGACAGCAGCAAGTTGATTAGATTTTCCACATTTCCAACCAAGCTAAAATATATACTTAAACTCTAGCTAAACTCCAAATGTAGACAGACATTTTCACTGTTTTTATTCATAATAAATTTAACAAATTAAAACCTTGTCAAAGTATTCACGATGAGTACTATTGTAAAATCACAAGATTTTGACATTTGAGAAAGTATTTCTCAAGTTATTCATCAAAAAATCCTTCAAATAAGACGGTAGTGGTGAATAAAAGGTACTATGTTACCAAGTTGCTTCATCCATTAAAGTTTGAAATGAATAAACATGTACCCCAGCCTGATAAAGATATGTAAAAAAAAAAAAAAAGAAAAGAAAAAAAGTAAGATGCTTTGATATTTCATAAGTTATACTTGTACATTGGGGAAAAAAAATCACCCCTTGTTTGAATCTACTAAATAAGCAGATACAACAGAAAGCATCTAATGGTTGTCAAGCAGACAACAAGATAAAATATTTTGCTGCAGTTCTAAAACAATGAGCTTCAGAGATTTTATTTCTAGTTCCTTATCATCAACCTCTCTAAGGCTGGTGGCAAGATGAAGGAGGATACTCATCTAAACACATTTACCACAAAATGTTTATACTTATTTTTAAGATTTTCAGTTAAAAATAAGTAAATTTTTAACTATAAAAATAAGTATATTTTTAACTGTAAAATGTATTTATTTTTCAGTTAAAGTAAAAGAAAAAGGATCAACAGCCAAGCATGGTAGCATATATGTAAAGATATAAAAGCAAACCTCTTAATCATTGCTCTTAAATGGACAGGTTTAAGCAAATAGCCCTTTTGGGGATTTCCTAACTTAAAATGGACTTTCACATTTATTCTACTAGGAAACAGAACATTTTGGAATAATAATTAGTGGTTAAACCCTGGTCAACATGAAAATGTAAAATATACTTCGATTAAAAAGCTACAGTAATATTTATTAAATATAAAATGTCAAGGTTTTCTATGAATAAATCTACTCAAAATAAATATTAAACAAGAAAGAATATACTTTAACATTTTTCATACATCTTTAACAGGAGTGTCAATAAGTATAGATCAGTTTAGGTAGCAATATTAACTGGTAAGTTCTTATTTCCAAAAGAAGTGCGTAAATTGGGAACAATTGTGACTGATATATAAACATATTCTCCTGACCAGTTAATGATGCCAGTCTTTACAAATCAGCTTCTTTCTGGGTTGTATTTTTCTTTACCCTAGTCAAGAGATCATTTTATTAAAGAAAATGAATATCAAAATAACTAATTAGCAGTGAGAAATGGGCTATATTTGCAATTAAATGAAAGATAAAATTTAATATGATGGGGAAAAAACGATTTTTTATCTCAAACTCAGATCTTTTAATCTTTACATAAAATTGCTAACGTTTTACATTTTGCAGAGATGAAGTGATGTAATAACACAGAGCCACCAAATGATTAACATCTGCCTATGTGCTGCTTTCATCTGAGAAAAGATGACAACAGGGGCAGCAGAAATAAAGAGAAAAAGGGGACTAAGAAGTGTGGAAAATGGAGGCTGCATTTTCTTTTGTACTCGATGACATGGCAGGCAAAGAGTGAGAAAAAAATCCCTTTGCTATGCTGTGCTTTCATTTACCATGTGGGCCTGAGTACATTGCCAGATATAAACACATAAAGCGGCACATACACGAAGCACCGGCAGTGATTTGTTCTTACTGTGGTTCCTACCAGAGAGGAAATGCAGACAAATAGGGAATCTTTAAGCCCTTCCTGGCCTACTTTTAATGACCCCTAAGAAACCTCCTCTGGTAAGAGCCAACTTTTAAATTTCTCAAAAATTGAAAAGCTGATTACTGGTATCTAACCATAATGAAATGCATGCTTTACATATTTCAAGAGTTATCTTTATAAAATGCTTTATAAAAAGTGACGAATGCCTATTTTCCATAAAAATATAATATACATTTTGGGTGAAATTCAAAATGTTTCAGTTGTTTGAACAGACGAACCAACACAAAAAGCAGTTTAGATATTTAAACAGAACTGATATTATATAAGTATTTTACCCAAATCAGGCATCAGGCACTTGAAGCAACTAATAATGAGTTTCATTAAATGATTCAAGAGTGCTTAAGTTAGAACACCTCGGATACCAGGACTGTTAGCAATAACTTTGTGTGTCATTAATTCAAGGACAACATCCAAAACCCTCAGAAATAAGAAATCACTGCTTTGCACAAAGAAAACAATTAAAAAATAGCAGAAAAGGGAGTAAATATTTCTAAAAATACAGCAGGAATTAATGTTCAGAAGTCTAAAGTTAAAGGAAAAGTGGCTATGCTGACCTGACGATATAAAACAAAAAAGGCTACCAACGATGTACACCAGATTCCTTAGTGGCAGCTGGTTGAAAATCCTCGACTGATGGCAAAATAACTGCAGAAAGTCTTTATGGAGGCAGCCACAGAGGTCTCAGTTTTCACAGTAAGGCACCTAAGCTGAAAGGCTCCATGTCTACACTCCTTTTTTTCCCCCCTCAAGTACATAAATAAGCCAAAGAGGTTTTAGGATTCCTTACTGAAACTTTTTGGATCTATTGATCAGTGGTATGTCTGAAAGAGCAAGAATAAAGAATAAGCTGTAAAGAACACCATGCCTACATCCCAGAGCTCAGTGATGCTCTGGGAATGATTGCTTCCTCTGGCACTGGAAACCTCAATTTAATCAAGTATCAGAAAATCCTGAGGGAAAATGACATGTCATCCATCATGAAGCATGGATGTTACCAATGTGCCGGTTGGACCACGTAAACCTAAGAACATGAGGTTCCACAGGAACACTACCAGAAGAATCTGGCTATTTATCATATTTCCAGAAGGTCAAAACACCCAAAAGATTCTATACTAAGAGCATGGCATGAGTTGTTTAGATTCCCATAGTATGATAAAATTCAGTAAAATTTTATCATACTAAAATTTGATAAAATAAGCAAGTCAGTCAGCTAATAGCTCATCCGCTATACTATAAAGCGGATACTATACACCTCAGGACCGATGACTAACACTCCTTTAGTTTCCACACTATGACTCTGTTTTAGGGGACTTGAAATATTACCAGACAGTCAAATATTATTTTGTTAAATGAAATAAAGTCTAGTAGCTGTCTTTCAGTTAGCAGACTAACGGTATACAGCAACAGGTAAGGGAGAGTTATTTACACAAGAAATAATTCCTGTGACACAATGGCTTTTTCTGGCATCATGTTTAGTGAACATTACACCATCAAAATGGTATGATGACATTTTAGCAATTTTCTGTAACTTTGACCACAAAGTCCAAAAGATGCTTGACATAAAAGGGTTGGAGAATTTTTTAATTGGATTTGTAGAAACGTATGGGTTATATTAGTTGTGTTGAACTACTTACATACAGTATATTTATGTAAAAAACATGTGCATTTTGGTATCAATGCTACTACTCACTGAAGGTTAAATAGTCAAGATTGTTCCTGAATAAAAACACATCCCTGAACAGTTTTCAATCGATCATAAACCCTGTGCTTGGCCGAAGCGTCAGCTATTACTTTCAAAGGAAAAAGATAGGGTCATCCATCAAAAATCACCCAAGAAATGAAGATAGACATTTTTTTGCCGACATAAGCAATATGCTGTAGATTGACCGTGGCAAGGGTTTAGCTCTGGTCCAGGTGGGGTCAAAGGTGAGGTTGGCCAGAAAAGCTGAACCTAGAAAAAAGCACCAAGGTTGGGAAAGAAAGAAAAATGTAAGAGGAGAACAGGACAGGGATTAGGAAACCCTCCAGAAGGCAGCCACTTAATTTCCTGGCCAACGTGGCCATGATTATCTCCTGGGTGGGAATGGAACGTTTGATGTCCTGGGACCAGACTAATCCTTGGTGACTAACCTTCACCTCTCATTTCCTTTGGATTAGCTCCTTCTCCACTACTTACTAACAGAAAAGTTGGAAGTGGATCAATATTAACCCACTACGAAGGACAGGAAGAGGGTAAAAATAAAAAAAAAGTACTATTGCTTTGAAGTCATGAAATTAATAAAGAGGTTTAAGTTGTGCAAAAGGTAAGATGGTTTCTTTTTTGTATGGTTTGTTTAGGCAGCAAAAAACAACATTAAGTTACTTCAAGCACATCATTTTGCAACAATGAGGTACTTTTAGGGGGGGGGGGAAACTTTACCAGAGGCCTGAGCAGTCATTCAGTGAATCCAAAGTGGTTCCACAAACGAATGCAAAACCAAAATAAAACCAGAAAAAAAGAACATTTTTGACGTATGTCAACTCAGCAAGGCTTTACAATGTCAAACCCCTTGAACAAGTTAGAACAATCCTAAGTACTAAAATTTACTGAACTTTACCACATAAAGCCACACTAATAAAACCTAGATCAAATAAATACCCTGTGACAAGTAAACAAGGTTTTGTGCTTTTGAATTATAATTCATCACAAAGCCCTGGTCCCAGTCTATAGAGAATTAGTGGGTAGATCTGAAAAAGCTTGCGGAAGCAAAACCTGCCTCAAAAGTTTTGTCAGAAGGAATGATCTAGAACTCTGCAAACATTTGTGAGAAGCTTGTGGAAGGAACCTTAACAGATTTGAATCAAGTCATGCAGTTCATAGGTAATCCTACCAAATACTGAGAAAATGTATGTAAAACACAATTTTTAAGATACTAAAATACATCTCTGACATACTCTTGCTGCCACTGAGGTATTTAGTAAATAGAGATAATATTGGTAACTCTAGCTAACCTAAAACAAGAGCAGATTGGCCTGATTTAACATCAGACAAAAATAAAAAAAAAGTGAGTGTTTGTGTTTTATTTGGTGTATACACAATTTTGGTTTCCAATGCACAAAATAAAATAAAAAAATGCTACTTTGGATGTGACATAATAAATACATTGTTTTTTTCAAGTTTACAAATCATTCTGAATGACCATAACTTTATTGATTTCTTGAGCATAGAAACATGCATCTAACAGAGACAATCAACTGTGAAATAGTTGAAAAGCAGTATAATTGTGATGGTGCTGCTGTGACAAAATGCTGTTCTTCAAACTGTCCATTTGACAGAGGCATTTTTGCAGATCTTTTGAATTTATTCCTGTTTTTCAGAATATATATAAATGAAACTTTTTCTAGGACATAAAAGGGGAAGCTTGAGGAGAAGAACTGTAGAAGAAAAGACTCTACTAGAGGCCTGGGCCTCAAGTAAAAACAAATTTATATGGTTAATGAAGGCTAATAAAACACCAGTCTCAATCTTTTCCCCCAGCTTGCAAAAAGACTAACAAAAAGAAAGAGGAGAAAAAAAAATCCTACATCCATTCACTTGTGCTTGCCATGGTAACCAGTTGGCTGTTATAACTGGGCTGTTTGGATTAATAATCTGGTGAAGATGAAGGTGATTGAGTCTTTCCAACAATTAGGAACCTCATCATTGAGGGTTATTTGCAAATTCACACAAAAGCTGCAAGGACTTGCAACATGCACACACATTTTTATATTACCGAAATGCTGCAAATGAATAATTTTTAATAGAAAGCTGTTACCAAATTATGGTCAAGAGTCCTTGAAATTTATTTTAATCGCTTACCAGGATTTTCTCAAGGGAGAGAGCCTAAAATGTTGCCAGGTTACTAACCCGATCTGACCAATGACTTGTCACTTGACCTTACTTCTGGCCAATGCCCTGTCTCCAACAAACGTCCGGGCCCCAGCTGGCCAATTAGCTCGCCTCTTAGCATGGAGCTCAGCCAATGAAAAGCCCCAGGAGACTTCTGTTCATCTGAACCCACAGATGGGAGGACAGAGAGGAAAGGAGGGGGCTGAGGGTAGAAGTCTGTTTGGGTGTGCATGTGTGTGTGTGAGTGAGAAAGGCAGCGTGAGGGACTTGGCTGTAACTCCCAAACATTATTGAGACATCTTCAATGAAGAGGCTGGATGCTTTTGAGTTAGCAGTTGGAAACAAATCTCTCCTTTTTGAAAGAACCAATGGCTGAATGTCATCAATCGTATAAAAGATAAAAATCCAAATGGCTAAACCACAACATATCATATGTGCATATAACTTTAAGCTAAAGAGTTCTCTGTGGACATTGTTCCATTTAAATATTGTCATTCTGGCAATATTTAAGAAGAAGAAAGACCAAGTCACTAGGGTTTCATTTCCAGATTAGGTTTTATTATGAAATACCAGATAAAGCAGAACTTCCAATACTATCTTATCTGAGCTTAAAAAGGAAAAAGGGATAATTTCACTATTAAAAAAAAAGATTTTATAAAATGCTTTTCATGCTACATCATAAGAATTTGTGTTTGTGAAAAGTTATAACTTTTCTGCTATAAAGAAAAATAGTTTTAGGAAAATGAAAGAGATGGACAGATAATTAGTTTTACTGATGATCTGGAGCAAAAACTTCCCAGCATTTCAACTGCACACTTGTTTCTTTATTTTTCACAAGAACACCAACAAATCCAGCATAGTGTCTGCTGGTTATGACGTCAGCAGTCTCGAACCATTTCATCTTGATGTGAATCTAAGATGAATGAAGTTGATTCATCTTGTTATGCTATGTGAAGCAAAACTATAACAGCAACGGTTTAACTTTCTTTCTTGTAAGCATAGGAAAGTGTAAGAGATGATTTTTATCCAGGTGACCAGCAGGGAGTAGCAACAGGTAGGTGAATGCATGGGACTGCATTGTTGTTGATGAATGAAAGTTTTGCTGCTTTGCATAAAAAGTCAGTGGACCAGTCTCCAAGATTACAGAGCTCTGCATCCCACAAATGTGCTTGTTGCCCAGGTAACGCAGCTTCAGATTGTTAGGTACCAGCTTGTGCCAAGCATTCATTATTGGCTCTGAGCTTGTAAAATAGAATACAAAAAATACACACAATTTTTTCTTGTAAAAACTGCAAAAATTATGGCTATTTGCTTTTTAATAGTAACAAAAAAGTATCATTAAGAGGAAGATGAGAGAGATCAACAGTGCAAACGAGGTGGAGGCAGGTGCCATGCCACAGTGCAAAAACAAACAAAAAAAACATGAAAAAAGCGGATATATAGTACATGAAAATAGTTTTAGTTGGACCACATCTCTATTAAAAATATTGATTTTATGTAATGTTTTTTTAATTGATTCTGTTTTGTTTTTTTATCAGCTTTACAATTACGTTTTATTGGGAATGGGGAATTTTTTATAATGTCCTTATCAATTTGAATAACACTTTTTGGACTCCTCATACTGTCTATACCTTATACAGCACAGCTTAGAAAAAATATTAACTATACCTTTGACTACTTCACCAAAAACCTAAATGAATACATTGGTGTTCCAGCTGTTCCTAAAGATTTTACTCCTCTGAGCCTTGCAGCACTTTCTTCAGCAAAGACTTTAAGCCAACAA
The DNA here is from genome assembly GCA_903066825.1 of Alfaro cultratus. Lineage (NCBI taxonomy): Eukaryota > Metazoa > Chordata > Actinopteri > Cyprinodontiformes > Poeciliidae > Alfaro > Alfaro cultratus. The sequence goes on from CAEFZX010031970.1 coordinate 96,113, forward strand.
TCTTTTTCTGTGCCTCTCCTTACATCTCTTGAGTTTCTTAAATCTCCTCATATTGTGCAACTCAGTGACTTTTAAAAAGGTTTCCCTACACTCCCTTCACCAACTGTTTTCCTCCCCCCTCTCTCTCTCTCTCTGTCTCTCTCTCTCAGCAGTTCTTATCTATCAGATGACTCACCTTATTTCAGCATAAGAAGTTTTTTCCCAGAACCTCAAGAGGTGCATGCACACAATCTCTAAGTACACACAAACACACTTTATCTTTGCTTACTCATACATAAACAGCAGTATACAGTGTGTTCTCATGTACACGTACTTGAGAAACAACAGCTAGTGTGCCCACATCAACAAAACTCAGCAAAAGATGAAAAAATTGTGTTATATGTATCAACACAAGTTGTTGTTTGTTTGGCCTTCGGTGCAGTGGCCACCAATCATAAACAAAGCTCACCTTATCAATCCCAGCATTTTTTTTTTGTTTAAACTACAGTGGACTCTCAATATTTGTAAAGATTTGGGATTACAACTAAAATCTGCGAATACCTAACGAGGCCCATTTTAGTACTAACTATACCTTCATATGGGTTGACATACACAATAGAAATGTTCTTGGCATTACCAGAGAAGACAATACCTACAGTCTTCCTTATTTCCGCTCATTGTGTTACAGTCAATCAGCAGCAAAATGAATGGCGGTTCTTTACTTGCAAACAGTAGGCAACATGCAAAGTAGAATTGTACTCATGAAGAAATATGCGAATAGACAGGTTGTCTGCAAATGATTTAGAAGTTACATTCCACAGAAAAACCTGCCAATACATGACTCCATAAGAACTGAACCGAAAATAGATGGAGACTACCGTACAAAGTATTTACAAAGTTTTAAACTTGATTCATTTGTTATAAAACTGAAGGACAATTTGACATTTCCACAAGTCATCTTAATATAGTTCAGTTTAAACCTGCAAAGCAGAAGCAGAGCTTAGATGTTTGAAGCTACAGATGTATTTCCATCACTTAAGAGAGACTCACAGAAGTTCCTTGTAGAATCCATGAATCTTTGCAATTATTTTCTTGAGTACAAGATGAAGTCTAAGAATATACATATACAGAACAATACACAAGACATCTGAGGAGTTCTTAAATGTCTGCCCATACCTCTGACAGGTAAATTAAAAACAAAGTCTGAGGATTATCTCGTAGTTTCAGTTAGGCAAATATACAAGTTATTGTCTTTCAAAATCATTGTGTTTCTTTGTTCATTTGCCAGTGAATAACACACTATTCTTTTTAGGCAAGGTGTTTTTTTTTCTACTCCAAGTTCTTTAGGGCAGCAGACTTACTGAGGTTTTTAAGTTTAATAAATACAAATAAAACTTATGTAAATTTTTTTTGTTCAATAGCATTTCTTATGTAGAAAGGGATTAGCAGTATTTTTACTCTAGTAACAAATTACAGTAGTAGTGATTTGAGAACCTATTTAGTAAAGATTAATTATTACTTGTAGATCTTGACCCAAACCCTGGAGTCAGACTTTTAGGAATTTTTAAAAACAGATGATAAGTTATGGCATGTTGACTCATTCTGCCTTTCTGTCTGCTTTCCAGTGAATGTGGGAGCATGAATTCATTCTTGTGTGTGTTGCATCTGCACTGGTGTATGTGTCTGATGTAAGCATTCATCCTTGTATTTTAGGGTGTGTGTGTGTGTGTGTGTGTGTGTGAAACAGACGTTCAGCAGTCATCAGACCAACCAGGCACCAGTTCCAGACAGCGAGGTCAGTCATTCACTAATCATATTAACATTCCTCCATAATGACCCAATGCAGAACTCCCCTTTTTTTAGTCTTTTTTTTTTTTCCTAATCCATCTGGCTCATTTACACTTTCTATTTCACTTTTTCCACTCCATCTGCTTTTTCTTGATTTTATCTATCTCAGCATTTCACCAGTTCTCCCCTCCCAGAGTTCAACGTTTTGATTATTTGATCTTAGACTTTTTCTATTTCTTTTCATTCCTTCCCGTTTTACTTTTCCAAGTTTGACTTCGCTTTCTCTTCAAATTGTTCTTTCATTTCCTCATATTACACACCATTACACCTTGTTCCATCCAGCTGGCAGTACATACTCTGACACCCTCTAAAGAACTTAATTCAGATATCTATATTGAGTCAATTTACTATGAAAGATTGCACAAAAGGTTCCACACCATGTTTGGCAATGGGATTGCAGATAACAAAACAAGATCACAACTTTAAAGTGATTTAGACTACACAGATGCTGTTCAAATTGGCTTTAAGCACTTGATAAACTGCTTTAAGAAAAATTTGCACATGTTAATAGCAGATGTTTTAAAAAACAGTTAACCAACACTTTTAGAAAGAATGTCAAACACCATTAGGTGTATTTTATCACCACGAGTCAGATGATGAGTGTGCGTGTTAGTGTAGAAGAATATCTACACCGACACCAGGTTTCTGTCTACACTTTTCCAGAGAAAACCAAAACCAGGTTGTGTGGCTTGGCGAGGTAGACCCTGACTCAGAATGGTTATTCCCTTGGCATGAGAATTTGCAGAAGTTTTTATGAAATGCCAACACGTATCTCCTTACTAAGAATGAGCACGCATACCTTCAGATTTATTTCCATCACGACTCACAGAAGTTCCTTGTAGAATCAACTTAAGAAACCGCTTCTCACCATACTATGACCTCCACTCAGCCTCAATCTTAGATCACTAAGATTGTTTAAAAATGCTGGATTGTGCCAAATTTTTTTGGGGGGGAAGCCTGTGTGAAGGTCTTAATAATGTTACTGAAGCCGAGGAACCTTCTGAACTTCCACTAGCCAAACTGCATGACGCAAACTGTGTCATTTTGTTCTCAGGCTCATGGTGTCTGTCCCTTCCTGTCAACCCACTGGCAACCTTACCCTCGTTCCCTTATTGTTTGATTGGTCTGAATTTAATGGGTGTGTGCATTTATGCAGAAAACAGCACTGAGTCGCTGTTCAGACTAGCTGTGCAAGGCAGGATGGACTGTCGGGTAGCACAGACAGTCGGGACTGTGGTTTTTCAGTCAGAGAGCAGATTTTGAGGAGCAACTGTTTGAGGCCGTGAAGAAGTATGTACTGAAGTATAAAACTCGCTTGTCAATTATTTCCTCCTCTGAAGTTGTGAACTTGTAATAGTCATTCCGCTCTGCCATGATTGCTTTGTTTACTATCCTGTTGTAAATCACACACGACAAAACACTATGACGTACACTGCAGCGGAAGGGGAATCTTGGGTGTGTCTTCTGGACCATGAAAGGTCTGTGCAAAACAAACATCTTAAAACCACATGACCGCGCATCGACAATTAAACATGGGTCCAACCTTTTTGGGCTCTTTAGTCTTTCTTTGAAGGAGGAAAGTATTTGCTTGTGTGCAGTACAACATGATGTAGGTAAAGGGTGTTTCTCTACACTTTATTCAATTTGGCACATTTGGTGCAGCAATCAAATCTCAGAGTCCAATCAGAAGTCAGCATGACCTCCAGGAACATGATTTCATATCCACAATTACAAAGTGTTTTTCGCTGATCACAGGTACCTATCACACTGAGAACTTAAAGCCTGGAGTTTAGAATGTCAGAGCTTTTCCTTGGCAAAGGAAAATGTACATTTTACATCTAAGCTCCAGTTTGGAAAGCTCACAACGTCCTTTAGTTTTCCAGCAATCAACTTATCCACAATTTTCCAGCGCGTTGCAGCAGTGGAACCAAATGTGTTACAACCAAGTTGGAGAACTGCCATTCTAATGAGGAATAACGACGAGGTAGGCTTAGCCAACGTGGCCAATCCTGAATCAAACTGTATTTTCACATCTAGAGACATGTAAATTGGCCAATTCTACTTTGCAAAGTAATATTTATATGAATATGTAGTCACACACCAACAGTGTATTTTGCAGAACCAGTTTTTATCAGTTAAAATGACAATCTTTTGCTGTATGTCTACTTTGAATATCTACAGACTACAACTTTTACCCATATATCTTGCCAAAACATCTCAAGTATAGACAATTTGGATGAATATCATGTGTCAGGAGTAATTCACAATTTTAACTACAGATTCTGGATTTGAGTCTGAACTGTGACTCCGCGTTTCTGTGTTTTGTGTCTTACTGGAACGCAAACCTACGCCAAGATCTAGCATGTCAGTTTTGTTGAACGACCATGTTTTTGTAGAAAGATCAGACAGAGAAACATTACAGGGCTGTGCTGCACTTCTTCCCTGGTTGAGATCCTGAGTGAATGTTTCACATAAATGTCTCTGTAAATGCTAGTTTGGGAAAATTCACACTGGTCCAGTAGGTTAACACCAATCCTATCATGTCTACTTTTCATGTACATTGACATAAACACAGAGCAGTGACATTAGATTGTTTGTAGAGTAAACACAAAGACTTTCTCAAGGAATGAATGTAGTACATGGGACCTTTTTTTTTTTTTTTTTTTAAGTTTTGATGCTTCAAGTCTGCCCCGTTTTGTTTCTCTTTATTTCAATCTTTTGTGTTTCGCAGCTGCCCTGTCTGGAACATCTGCCCAGTTTCCTTTCTGTTCCATTTGACTCAGCACATTTGTACTGTTCCTATGATCTTCATGTCCTTATAAGGACAACATAAGAAACTGTATTTGGATAAACTGTGTGATCTCACAGAGGGCTCTCTGACTGCAAAGAGCAAATTTTTGAAAACCGTACTGGAACTTCATTCAGTGTTTTTTTTTTAAAGCTGGACCCTTTGAACTCTTTCACATTTTGTCACATCATAACTACAAACAACAGTATATTTTAATGGGATTCTATGCAGTAGATTAACACAAAATGGAATAAAAATTAAATAAGAATCAAAAATGTATGGCATTTATATTTGGGTGCCCCTTAGTTTAATACTCTGAAGAACCACCTGTGCCTACATTTAGGCATGTAGACATGTCTCTACCAGCTTTCAACATTGGATACTATTTTTTTTTACCCAATTTTCTTTGGAAAAAAGCTCAGGCTCAGTCAGATAGGATGGAGAATGTCAATATACATCATCTTGTAACCCTTGCAATAAATTTCAAGTTCTATTTAAGTCTGGACTTTGGGACAATCTTCAATATGAATATGCTGTGATCTAAACCATTTCTCTGCAGTTCTGGCTGTATGTTCATATTATACCTTGTTTCATAAACTATTCTTGCTTTGAACTTCACCCCAACTTTCTCTCTAATCTTTCTGGTGTATTCCTTGGTCTTCTTGAAAGGCTGCACAATATACGGAAAAACTCCTGTTTAAAACTGTGATAACTAGAATCACAATTAACCCACAGTCTCTTGATTCTGTCCAACTTGTACCACTGCATGATATTCCTATCAATCTTCATAAATTTTATCATATTGGCCACTGGCCAATTATACATCAGACATATGTGAAGCGACAATGTGTGACATTTTAAATATAATATCAAACCAAATGCTGTATTGAAGCAGTCCTTTGTGGTCGAGATATTGCACATACTGATTTTAAGATTAACAGGTAAAGAGCGTATGCTCATATGAGATTGAGGTTGTCTTTCTTTTCTTGGTGTTTGTCTTTTACCCATTTCTATCTCTACTCAACAGAAAGCAAGTCTGACTGATGCATGTTAGGCATTTATTCCTTTATGAACTTAGTCAGTTTTCGCATGCACTGAAGCCAACACAGGACTACAAGCCTTACTCTGCTGTTTCTGGAAATATGCTGACTTGTCACATGACAAAATTAAACTGATTCTCTTCCAGGAATTCGATTTGTACAATTGTGTAAAGTGTAATTCTTAATGTAATTGTTATACAAAAGGCTTTCTTAGTATAAAAAAGGCAGTGAATTTTAAAGAGGCTGCATTCAGATAGAGTGAAGGAAAACTGTTTTCAACATTTCTTTTGTGTTTTTTCAAAATATAAGCATTTATATGCTTATATTTTAAAAAGTTAATATAGTCCATTTGATAGTATAATCAACCATTTGTGTTTGCTTGAATAAGTGATTGTGTTATTGACTGTATGTTCATTACTTAATATGTGCGTATGGATATGTAAGGCTATTAATGCAAAACGAGCAAAATAATTACATATTAGGCCATTATGAAACAATTCTCCTGCAAACCATCAATAGTGAGAATGTTTTCCAAGCTTTGCGTATGCTGGCTGCCAACAATGCAGTTTGGTGATTGGGTAAATGGTACAGTATTTTCCAGTAGATTTATGATCACACAGATCTGACATTAATAACACAGGAGAAATATAGCCTTGCTTGGAACAGTGGAGGAAAGCTGGAGAATATAACTGCTATTCTCTCTTTAGTAGTTTTTCCTTTGTTCTGTTCCTGACAGCATACACTGTTCAGTTCTCCCTTGTCCACAATGCCCGAATACTTTAGAGTATAAAGTATGCATAAAATGATGGACACACATGAAATGAGTCTTCTAAAGCATCCAACAAAAGCCTTTCAATCCCAATGCCATATTTAATGGAAAAATATGATGAACAAAAAGGATGAACCTCTTGCTGAAGAGCGAGAAATAGGAAACAACAAGAAATAATGCTGGAAGACCATGAACTAAACAGAATATGATGGAAAACTAATAGAATGGAGGTAATGGAGAAAACCATGGATATTTGGGGAGCTAAAAAACAGTTTTTATGTGGAACATAAATGTCTCACTTAACCCAGCCGCACTCAGCTACAAGGTTTACTACAGTCTCTTTCTGTTAATAGAGAGTTGGGGGTTTAATCCCCTGCCTGTCCACCAATAAAACACCCAAGGTAGCCTGGCTTTTTCAGCTTTATAATGGCTAAAATCACGCGAACTGCTCCGAGGTCATGAAAAAAGGATTTTGTGTGTGCACCTGTGTATGTGTATGTGAAAACAGGGATGGCAAATGGTTATTTTTTGCTCCCAGCATGAGAACTAAATCTAACTGCATGCACATTTCATTGCAAGGAGAAAATGTATGGCTTTAGAGGCCTGTGGCATATTCATAAGGAACAAATTTATTGCATTTTTCTAACAAAAGGGTTTTTATTCAAGCAGAACCTGTAACTAAAACTACCAGCTGTAAATTCAGTCCCACATGTTCTGTGGACCACTGCCAGCTAGCTCAGATTCTGCACATTGTTATAATGACTTTGTACACCAGCACACAAACTTTAATTCTAAAGGCTTAATCATAAATCGTAAAACAAAAGTCAATAGACATGTTAAGAGATGCAGAGATTTTCTTGTGTTTTATTTTAAAGTACAATTCATCAGCAGACAAATTTAGGAACAACAGGCTGATTTCTGAAGGAGAACAGTCTACTGTCTCCACAATCAGTCCTCAGTTAAAAACTAATCCATACTTTTGGTACAGACGTGAGGAGGTACTTAAATCTACCTGACCTCCTGCAGATATCACTTACTTGAAGATAACATATTTAAACTTAAGATGAGGAAAAAAAAGTTCACAGAATGGTTTCAGTTTTAGTTTGTTTGCAAATATCTTATAAAGGAACACCATTTATTTCCCTTGCAGCTGATTGGCTATATCCCCTAAGAGCAGCGATAAGGAAGACCATGGATGTTAACTTATGCAGTAGTGCTAGTTTCCACTGTTACTATTAAAGAGGTCTGCATAATGCAAAATCACCCTTTTGAGCTTGATATCATATAGTTTAACTACACCAAAAACATATCTGAATTGTTGCTTTGACTCATTCATGCATGTTTGAGGAATCTTTGAAACTCCCATGGCAGCCATAGGGGCTTTAACACCAGCTCACACAATGCGCCATGTATTTACCCAAATGTCTGCCTTGGCACTCCAGTCCCCAGTCGAGCTCCCACCACACAGGGCAAACCTCTCCCATGCAGCTCCACTAGACTAGTGGCAGCAGCAGCTGCTTGGGGCGTGCTGTGGTGGCACAGGGGGTTAGCACTCCCCACGTTTGGAGGCCTTAGTCCTCGACGCGGACGTCGCGGGTTCGACTCCCGGTCCAGGCGACCTTTGCCGAATGTCTTTCCCCCTCTCCTCGCCCTCTTTCCTGTCTGCCTACTGTCAAAAAATACGAGCCACTAGCGCCGCAAAAACTCTTCGGAGAAAAAAAAAGAAAAAAAAAATGCTCCTGAGCTTATCAGACAAACTACAATGATCCTCTTATCGGTTGCAAAAGGCATCAATGGAGGCCATGGAGAAGCTTTGTTGTGATGACATGCTGAAGGGTGGAGTGTCAGAAAGACTTTTTAAAGAGACAGAGGCCAATTATCAAGTGTCAGACTGATAATTGACTTAAAAGTCAAATTTATTTTAAGTTGATTTTGATGCAAACAGAATTTTCATAACTACTGGACATATCATGGTTCCTTGATTGTGGTATAAAATGTCACTATGTGCCTAGAAAAGATATAATAGCCCCCTTTAAATCAGAGCAATATGTTTTTTAAGAAGAGGTCTCAAATATTCGCAGATTTCAGCTATTCTCAGGAGATTGTCCACTGTATTGTGCAGCTCTAATTACAACTGTTCAGGATGAATTTGCTTTTCTTATGTAAACATTTATTTACCCAGGAAAGACTCATTAGTTTCAAAGATCTGTTTGCTAGACAGAGAAAGGCAGTTGCATAAAAGCATTAACATAATTGTAGAATAGTGAACATGTAAAAAAAACAAAACATGAATGAAATACTTTTATAATTGTATTAGCTTCAAATATCAATTGTGAAAACAACAGGTACTTTGACAATGAATAAGAAAGAATGGCTGGATGGATGGACATAAGTAAGGACGGCTGGATAGCGAGATAAATAAATAATTGGGAAGAGAAAGTAGTGAATGGATTAACAGATGAGTGGATTTTTCCTTACTTACAAACCTCAAAATGTCTTAAATATAAGACATTTCCAGACTGCGTAGGAATCCTGTTAGAAATATCTTATAAAGTAAACTCTGTTACCACCGACCTGATCTTTAAACTAAACAGTAATATATTATCGCACTCACAATGTGTTATTCTGCTGCTGCATGGTGGAAAAACTGTGTTCATTGTTAGTCATGGCTCTTGGTTGCTTGATACTCGTGACTAATGTACCCACATACACACAGATCACGGCACTAAATTGTGTTATCATCCCAAGAAGGCTCTTTGTTTTCACTATACAAATACTCTGTGTCGATACCACAGCGGTGCGGTCTGATTTAAAGCTTCTCTCGAGCTTTGTTTTAAATATTCTAATCAAGATAAGCCATGTTTTCTGTTAAATAGGGATTTTACTCCTATGAACTCTATGGAAACTTTTTACTGGAGAACATTTCAGGAACACAGTTCAGTAAAAATCCTTTTGTTCTCAGAGAAGTTAATGAAATTCTCTAAACAAAGAAATTCTATGAATTGTATATTTAAGCATGATGTAAATTTGCAGACATATGAAAACAGAGTACAGGAGTTTTCCTTAATTCTATTGTGAATCACACAATGGCGTATCTTTTTCTTGCTGGTGCAAGGTTATAGAAAAAGTTGGACCCATTTCAAGGGACTGAAACCTTGAACAAAAAGAAACTATTCCATGAGCCTTCATATAGGAAGTCTCCAAAACTGCAAAGTCATAAAAACAAGGAAGCAGACACAAAACAACACGTACACAAGGTTGTGTACACACAGGAGAGGACCGGACAAGGTTCTGAATGTAGAGGGAATTCAGTCGAGGTCAACAGGATGTGATACAAGATCCTCTGTATGGGCACAGAGGAGACGTTCATACATAATTCCAGCAGGGCAAAGAGAAATTTGCAAATTGTATTTCAGAGAAAAACTGAAGATTAATAAAGATCCATTCATGTGAATATTTTACACAACTGGAGGGGCTGCTGCGTGAGATACAGTCCATCAGAACAATGTGGGTGCACACAGAGCATTTGAGAATGGCTGACTCATTAAGAACCATTCAGATGTCTTATTAAGTCGCATGAATACAGCTATATGTAATATGTCAACAGATTTCGCTTTCTGGCTTTGATTCAAACATCAAAAAGTGGCCAATAGTTTTTGATGTTATGAGGTTTTTGAGTGTTTTCTGTTGGAAAAAAAAAATCTTGTTTGCAAACATGCTGGATTTTTAGTTGGTGGTAAAATGCAAGTGAATTAAAACATGTTGACTTCACAACTTGAGGAGAGAAGATATTTTTTTGGCCTAAAAGTATTAAAACGTCAAATTACAAAGCACTGTTGTCCACTGTTATTAAAAGTAATTATAAAGCGATGACCTGTTTTCCTTATTTGTTTGTAAATTCCAGATTTACAAGTTTGATTTAAAAAACTTGAACTCAAGAAAGTAAAAACCTTTTCAAAATCTCCCACTGTACATGCCTAAAAAAGTTTGTAGAGCGAAGTTATAAAAGCTACTTCCAAGCAAAATTTTAGCTACAGTACAATGCTGCTTCTTTGGGAACAGTTTACCACTGGAGAGCTTGTTGAGACGCCACAACAAACACAGCATTAGAAAGGCAAATGCATGTGAACTGCTTGGCCTAGCAACTGTGACGAAGAGGATAGAGTCATCAGAGAGAAACTGAATGAGCTCAGTTGCTGTGGAGTTTGATAGGCAGGGAGAGAAAATATAGGATTTTGTCAAATTCAGCACAATCCCCAGCATCTGTCGAGCTTGTGGAGGTATATTTTTATCACTTAGCATGAGCTGTTGAAAGTAACTGCAAAGTGAGACTAAATTGCAAGCCATGACATAGGCATTTTAGGGTTTCTCAGGAGGAATTTCTCAACCTCTCAAGTCATTCATTCAAGGTCAGGTTCCACCCAGGCTACATTTCAGCTTCACGGGAAGGAAAATGCGTCAGACTGAGGACTGACCTCCATGACTTGTGAAACATGTGTTTGAACCATGGGTTACCTACTGATAACATACACTCAAGGCCCTTTCAGTGACATTGTAAAGTTCTTATATAATTCCCAGGAAAGAGATGCTTTGTATCAGGTCTAGAAATAAACTAGTTTCGCTAACCCTAAAGCCATACACAGTATTCAGCAGAAGCTAATGCTAAAGCTCTAAATTCAACCATGTTAAATAATGTATAATTTACGTACATTTATATCTTGTTCTCCACATCTTGTATTTTGTTCCTGACAAAAATATTGGGGGCCAGGGGAAGAGAGAGGAAATGGAACTGCTGTGTAAACAATCTTTACCCACTTCAAAATAAGAGCAGAAATATAAAACAACTATTTGAAGAAGTCTTAACAGTTGATGATGAAAACATCAACACAGATGTTGTATTTTATTCAACTGACAGCTTACAAAACATACAAGTATATTGGCGCTTTAGAAAGCAGCTAAGTGTGCTAAATACTTTAAAAGTTTGTAAAACTGCTAAAAGAAAAAAAAAATATCTAAACTATTAGAAAGCTAGTGGATTACTGAAAGTGTCCCCACCACTGTCTGACAGTATAATAAAATATATTAACTTATAAAAAGTCTATTGCTTCTCAGACCTTTTGGAAAGTGTTTCAAATCATATTTCAGTCCTTTGACAGAAAAAAAACTCTAAGGTGGGTGTAAGACATCCTCATCACAAAGCACTACATCTTCTTCTTATTCTTTCAAGTTGTTTATGTTTCTAAAATCACACAATAAAACGGGATTAGCATTTGAATGATTGTAAATGAACTATCTAAGTCTAAAGCACGTTCATAGTCTAAAAACTCTATGAAAGCTATTCTAGATAATTAAATCCTTCACTAAAAGCTGTGTCACACCGCCCACAACAACAATTGGCTCCCACAAAGTCTCCTCTATGTATGACTGTGTGTAAGAGTGCGTGTATGTGACAACAGCACAGCGCCCTGTTGATTTAGTTCCCCTCTCCTTAGGGAGAAAGTCTGTTGTTGTCTTCCAAAATACACACATCCTCCCACAAGCACAGAATGCACTCACTTGGAAACAAAGTTGTGGTGTGGCTTTTGTTGCTTGATAATTGTTTTTAGGCAAACATAATTTTGATAGCAGAGACAGCTAACCCATAACCATGAATCAATGAAATGGTAATGGAGCCACGGGGGAAAAAAGGCAAACACATTCAATATACCGCGGCAATGTTATAGAGGAGCTCACACTCTCTCTATGATGGTCTTTATCTCTTCCTTTTTCGTGCACCCTCTCTGCGAATAACTTTCCATCACTTTAACTCCTCATAAATATTCTCTAAACCCTTTCCAAAAAATAAAAAGGTCTTAAGGAGAAGCAAACAAACCAGTAAAAGTGAAATTGAATTAGCTTTCCACCAGCACACTATCATAACTATTGTTTTCCCCACATCCCTTCGCACAGAAAGCCAGTCAGGTAAATAATCACTTTTGGCTTAATTACTAAATCAATCATCCTTAATGAGATGGGCTTGCTAGTTGCAGTGGTAACTGCTACTCCTATGATCTCCCTTTCTACTTTTTTTTTTCTTTCTTTTTACCAAGTGTAAAACTTCAAACTATAAAGCCGGATAATTTATTTCTCTAAGTAATTTAATAGTTACTTTCCTTAATCTGAAAGGATAATATCTGAAACTTACAAGTCTCTACAGGGAACCCTGACAGACTACCTGGGAAACTTTTTGGGAACTGGACAGGACAATAAAATCATTTGTAACCTGGTAGTTTCTGAAATGAATTAGACAAACATTTTAATATTTTTTTCAAGGCAACAGTGCTAATCACAATATTTAACCTCATAATATGTGGGTTTCTCAAAGCAACACTGTCTAGATAAACTGCACTTCTTGATTTACAAGCTCAAACTGTATCCATATTCAGAGCAAGACTCATAAGTAATTTACATAATGTAAGATAACACACAGCAAGGGTCATAAGCATGCACAACCACCTTGTTATTCTAGAGAGGCCTCACCTGAGTAAAACTCAATACAAACTGGGAGCTTAGAAGCAGAACTGATAAAACTAAGCTTCCCATTTAAATAATGAAAATCTCATTAATTACAAATGGTGCCTTTTAGGGCTCGGCAATCAATCAAACTAAATGATTAATCAACACTAGGGCTTTGCAATAGGCCCAGTTGTGTTCATGTAACACAACATGTTGGATAAATTAATTTTGTCTTATTCCAAAGCTCTTGAGCTGCCTTAAGATGTGTGCAACCTCAAGGCTCTTCTCATGAGAAGGTTTGTAGTTTGTCTAACATGGCTGATATGAAATGTCTGAGTGCTAATACATGAGGTTTTTCATCCTCAAACCGACCATTGACAATGTTTGACAGCATGTGGAAATAAAAAGGAAGGATCTGACTTGAAAACCTCCTTTTACTGATTCCACTGTGATACCATATCAGCTGGCTACAGAGAGCTAAAGGGAGCTCCACGGGGAGGAATTAAATTTGATTGGTTAGAAGGTAATTACTTTCATTCTTCGCTTCTTCAAACCGCAGACATTAAATGAATCTCTGCCTCTTTACAACATGCATTTCCTTCAAACAATAATTGCTTATTTTGATTTTATGAAAAAGTTTCCAAGATTTGTCTCTTCTTTAGCTTCCTAATGACACCTGGTGTGAGTGCAGGAGGTAACTATTAATGCAGCGATATTACTTTATCAAAGGCAGATTTTTTTTTCCAGGAGTGACTCAGGTAGACTGTAGATTTGTGTGGATGTGATTATCAGTCTGTGATTTGAAAAACAGTTCCTCCGGGATGACAAGTGACTCAAACCTCTACTTATCTTCTCTGTGTGTCATTCTTAGAGAAAAGCGGATCATATCAGTGTGATCGGCCCAATACCCACAGGAGCCGTTCGCATCAAAGAGCACCTGACTCTGACAGCTAAAGGGCCTTGATCACTTGGCAGACGCCGTAAAGCCGGTGATCACTCTGATGGTTGAAGTGGAGTAAGATAGTACATTGCATGCCACTCACAGACACTGGGATGGAGACATCCCAAAGAAGATTTACAGAAATGTAATTTCAAAACTGTGTTTTAGATAATCTCTAAGTACTTTTTGTGCATTTTTTTCGACCTGTCAGTATCAGGTTGTAATTGTGCTGCGTACCCTGTGTGGGTCGCTGTCGTGACCTCTGCGTCGTAGGTCCAGTTCTTCATACGGTGGAACCATTCCTTCTCGTCTTGCTTGCTGATACTCTCTTCTTAGCACCTGGATGCGGTCCATATTGCTGCACAAAGACACATAATCAAATGCGTATGAGCACACCTTAGCGGGGGCAGGTAGATGCAAATGTCCACAAGAAACAGATAGGGCCAAACACACACAGAAAGACTATTTTGAGAAAATTGAAAAAAAATACATATTTATAAATCTCTTTGTTCCAGTTTGTCCGAACACTCCAACTTCTACCTTTTGAACGTTCACTCTGACAGGGTGTCTTAATAGATTTTTTTTTTTTTTTTGACATAGAGGAAGGTGAAGTATTAGAACTTTACAACTTGTAGGTAGATTTGATTTGCAGGGGAAATCAGAAAGCAACATCCACACTGACTAAAAGTAAAAAAAAATAAATAAAAAAAAAACAGAAACAGAAAGTTGCTGCTGAAGTTTATTTGGGAAAACAAGTGCATTGGAGGAAAGCTGTTCCAGTTAAAGCTACTTTTGGATATAGAATTTGGTGTATCTACAAGTCCTCAGAAAGTTTGGATAACATCATTCACACTGCGGCCGGCTATCTGCAGTATCTGCCTGGTGTAGAGTGATGTAAAAATCAAGTTTAAGTTCTGCTTTTATTAAAAAATAATAAAAGCAGAACTTTTAACTGCTCTACTAATAACTAGTAGAGCAGTTATTGATGACTAACTAAATATGTTACTTTTGGGATAGCTGATTAACAGGTGTAGACAGTAAGTCTTCAGTGTAATTATGAATTATTCTTACGTTTTTTTTTTGTTTGTTTTTTTTTACTTTTCTGCGTGCTTCATGAATTGAGAAAATGTAACTGTAAAAATCTGAATTTATTTGCTATATTAAACTACCAAAACAACATGCATGATGGCAACATGACACTGGTTTTCGGGTGTTGTGTTTTAACCAAAGTTGACATGTTGTGGAAATTATTGTTGAACAATCGTCCCTATGGTGATGACACCAAACAAGCCATGTGTTCATTCACACAGTAGTACTTCCAACATCAATTTCAAAACTTGGACTGCAGGGATGAAGACTCCAATCCCTTGATCACTCTCACTGCCTGCATCTATTTTGGTTTCCTTTTTTCTTCCGGCCTCTTTTGCAACCGGAAAGAAAACAAAACCATCAATCAATTCATGAATATTCTCTCTGTCAACGCAGGAAATATACAGCATATCAACACTGAACTCTGGGCACCCTCGTGAGTCATGCACATGCACACATATCCACTCACCCACACATAATGAAAATGCAGAAAATCATATCATACACATACAGTATGAGGTCATATGCAACATTAGAGATGCAGTTTGCAATTTCATGAACCGAGTTGGAGCAAGAGGGGAAAATGCGCTGGTGGAACATCAGGTGATTTATGAAAAGTCTGAAAAATAGCAATATACACAAATGCAAAAAAAAAAACAAAAAAAAACTCAGAATGGCTTCAGGACATTCTGTGAGCACAACAATGCCTTCTGAGGGATCATGAATGAACATTGCTCTGTGCTTTGTTTGTGGATATTTGTTTTTGCTAAATTCCCAGTCCAAAAACCTTCTACAACAAACTCAAATAATAGAAATTAAATATTCAGACTGAGAAATCATGATTGATAAGTGTACGACATCTTTTGTCACCATGCAGCTCAAATTTTACATTTTTAAAACAACTGATTGACATTAAATTAGACACTATGCTGTAGATTAATCTACAGGGTATTTAAACATTCACAAGAGACAAAATCTATAGTCTCAAAGAAGTTGCGTGAACACATAGTCCTCTGTGTAAAAAAAGGATGCTGCATTACAGTGACACACAATCTAGTTTTTTATGCGTGTGTGCCTGTGAGTGTGTTTGCACTTTCAGCCTAAAAGCAAAGAAGAGCTGTGTCAGCAGTAACACAAAACATCACTCTGAAAGAATGAATTTAGAGAGAAATCAGATGGAAACTGCACCTGATGACAGTGCAAAACATCTTATTGGGTCCCAATTGTTCCTTTGTTGTTGTTTTTTACTCATTCTTTCAACAAAAGGTTCCAGTTGGTTGGTTACATTAAAAATAATAATAGTAATTGAAAAGAAAAAAAAAAAAACAAATGAATATTGGATAGAATAAATTCCATAAGATTTACAAATCAGGAAAAAGTAATGGGAAAGCTAACATTTTAATTAAGCCGTCCAGTAAAAACAGACATGCATCAGTGGTAAATGCTTTTCTGTAGAAGACTCCACTTTGTCCTATTGTCGTTTTAATTAATAACCTTTAAACAAAATGAAATAAATTTATTGGGGAAAAAAAAATAACCAAAAGAAAGATTCAGAAAGATTGAGATACAAAATGAAGTGATTATGCCACTGTTAGAAAACAATGGAGTCCTGGCATTGGCAAGATTAGGAACCACAGTCGCAGACAAATAGTTAAAATCTGGCATTTTTTTGAGTCCTCTTCTAAAAACGCTAATAAGTGACTATTTTAATAGTTCAAACACTAAACATACCCTAATATTCATTAATATGGAGAGTGGAAAGTGTGTACAACAGAAGCTAACATCTACAGTCGTTCTTATTTCCACTCTTGGGGATACAACCAATCAGTGCCAAGTAAAATTAATGGCACTAATGGATTGGCTATTTTGCAAATACCAACCAATAGCATGTAAAAAAAGATTGTATCTAGGTAGTTCAGCTTCAAAAGCTGCAGTGTCTTTCAAATAATGTAGATATGTGCAATGAAAAAAATGACCACAAATAATATTTCTCTGAAATATTCATCAACTATTTCTAAGTAATAATGGTTATCAGAGTCAAAATAAAGTTATCAAGTTTTCCCAAAAAGAACTGCAGTGGCTGTAAAAAACATTAAACCACTTGGATGAGCTTTAACATCAACCTGGCAATGGGACTAGAGATGGGAATCAGCTTCTGGGATATAATCTCTTGTATTTACATGTAAATGTTCACTAATATGCATCGCTCCATTTTTAAAAATCAACTTGAACCTTAAAGTGTCTGACCTAATCCATAGCAAACAGCCGATTGGTGCAAAATGAGTGGAATGGAGATCATCTGAGAGCAGTGAGTGTGTCTCAAGTGATTTTAGTATAAACACCTGTATCTGTAAGGTTCATTCACTGCTTAATACCATTTAAAGGCACTTTACACATTCAAACCCATGTTTCTGATACAGCTTAGGTATTCTTGACTGATGTACCCTTTTCAAAAATACAAAAAGTATCTTTAGACACTGTTTTATTGTTTTACTGTGGTAGATTAAGCTAATTTATTGGCTTTCAGAGCACATAAAACATTGTCTACTTTCAGCAATATCTTGAAGAAATGTGTTTAGCAAACACCTCCTCTTTCTTAACACCTCTAAAGCCACAACAGGCCTCATTTGCACTTGCACCTGTCCCATCTGGACAGAAATATAAACAGATTTAGCACTTGGTCTGTATGCCAGGGTCCCTTTTAGTAAGCTTTAATGGTGTTCACCACTTGTAAGTAGCTTTGGCTAAAAGCATGTGAAATAACTTAATGCATATGTAAATATACAATGTTCCTGGGAAGAAGGTGCAATGCATGATTCATTTGGTATGCAGGGGATTGCAAATTGAAAATCTAGTACTCTTAGAAAACAAGACAGAGCAGCCACACTTATCATTTAATACCAGACCTGAAAGAAGGTAAATAACTTTAAATATCCTGATGCCCAGAGGACTTTGGATACTGAACAACTAGATTTAATAGCAGAGAGATGACACACATTGTAGCAGCAATTACATGCATTTCTGCTTTGTTAGTGACATGCTTGGGAGAATACTGAGGAAAAATCAGGGCTGTACACGTTCATGTGAAATAACAATAAAAGAAAATCTAAAACTGTAAGGCAGTTAGGTAGAATAGGGAATGAAAATAGAAGTATGCTTATCCATATTTCTATTTTCCGAGTTTTCCAAACTCAGAAAATACTGAATTCTAGACTTTTCTGGATTGAATAAAATTTGTAGTGCTTTTTTTTTTTTTTTTTCTCTAAAAACATACATATTAAAAATATGCACACATATTTTATCTTTTATGAATCATAAAAGGTACGATTTACGACACCTTTTTTAAAGATTTACGACACAGCATAAATGAAGGAGAGCAGTCTTAGGAATACATCAAAATGATAAACAGACTTTTAAAAAAGAACCACACATATCTAAACACGTCCAGGATCACAAACTAAAGACATAGAAAGGTTATCAATTGGCTTTGGCTGAAAAAGAATTCTCAAATTATTAACTTTAA
Organism: Alfaro cultratus; assembly: GCA_903066825.1. Lineage (NCBI taxonomy): Eukaryota > Metazoa > Chordata > Actinopteri > Cyprinodontiformes > Poeciliidae > Alfaro > Alfaro cultratus. The sequence continues at coordinate 114,584 of CAEFZX010031970.1, forward strand.
CTTTACAGCATATTAAATATTACTCTTCAACTTTAGGTTATTTTTTACATTAATCAAAGTAAAGCAAATATTTCACAAAAGTAAAAACTTTTCTTTCTTGGTCTCTTTCTTAGAGTCCCCCGCACACAGCAAAGGAAGCACAGCTAGATCAATTTCTGGTTCCCGCTGTCACACCAATAATAATTCCATAAATGTTTAAAACTCCGAATGGGAAACTCGCCATAGCTGGTAATAACCCTGCCATTAATAATTAAGACCTCTGTTCCATTAATAACATGGTGACAGACGCCCAAAGAAATATCAGTATCCACTGTAAAGTAAAGAAATATGTCCTTGTCATTGTAATCTATAAATATTTACCACACTGGTTGGATCATTTTTTATCTGGAGTTACAGCCCTAAAAATTGTCTTCTGGCATATTTTAAATCAGCATTTGGAACTGACTCGTGATCACAGGACATGTATATTTAACATACATTTTTAATGTTGTAATGTAAGACCTGTCAAGCTCTCCAGTAAGCCAATCCATTTTTTGAAAAATATAAAATATGTTGGTTTAAATTCCCCAAGAGTTGCTTTATTTATTTTATAAGTGTTGCCCATTCACTATTAATACATTTAAAATGTATTATCAGCTTAGTTTGCCCAAAGACGACTTAATAACCGCATCCATAATTTGGATGTAGTGAATATATTAGCATCGTCTGAGTGGTATATAAAGAAACATATTTCATGGATACAAAAAAATGGAGATGAGGATAATACAGACATACTGAGAGAAAAGACAAGCAAGGTACATATTATTAGCTTCCCATAACAGATGGATTTGAGCTTGAAGGTTTAATAAATCTGACAGGAACTGGCCAAAGGCTGGTGTGGTCTGGTGTATCTGACACACATGCAGCTACAGTAATGGTTCATGCAGGGGATGGGTGCACAACAAACAGGGATGGACAAACACACAGGTGATTTATCACCTCTTCCAAGAGGTGACACATGGGAAATATGTCACTCAGATTGTTGGCTCTGTCTGATTTATATACCAGACTGAAAGTGAGATTACAGCGTGCATCAAAATGAGAATCTAGAACCACACAATACAAAAAGGCGGAAGCTTTTCGGAGTTATTTTACTAACGTAAAGCGGCACAATGTTATGCCTCTGTTCAAGCCAGATGAAAATTCTGTTATTTTCTCAAAGTTCTTCTCAAACTTTTGGAAAACAATTCTGACTGTATGTTCTCAGAGGGGAATTTTTGTTTTTTGCACATTTTGGAAGCTGCTTGGTTTCCTGCCCCTGATTTACAACCCAGGATCCAATAAATATAGAAATATTTATCAAGTCTAGCCGATGCAAGTCATTTACAACTCATCTTGAGTCGGGTCACAGCTGTCAGCTACAAATAGCACAACTACACAAGTGAAGTGACCAGACAAGGTGATTTTCAAAAACTTTCCAAGTCCCAAAAACACTTCTTGTGCCTCTTTTGAACAGTCTATACCTCATCAGTACCATTCAACAATAGATTTGGTCAACTGCATCAAAAACCAAGTCATTAAGAGTACTAATGTATGTTACTCTTGTTAATGTAACTCTCTGAAGCATAACTGCTAAACAAGATATAATCTTGTTTAACAATTATCACTCCACAATAGTTCGATGGCTCCTCCGTGATGGAAATAAGTGCATGCTTCAAGTCTATGTCAGGGATTTGGTATCAGCAAATCCACAACATTCTCCCTCCTTGATAACAGACCAGTTGATGACCACTAGACACTCAAAAGGGATCTTTCAAACTCCATCAGGCAGTTTATCAGTGTGGCCCACAGTGTTGTTGGTAAAGTCTTCTTTTAAGGTCCCCCAGAAGACCTTACCACCACCCTGCAAAACTGCTGAAGGTTTTGGATTATTCTTATGAGAATGGTTATGATTCAACGTAAGGTCACCTTTGAAGAGAATAAACAGGAGTTTTTGTGCAGAGTGGCTGACCTTCAGAAAAACAAAATGTTCTTTTATTAGCACAAACTAATGATAGCTATTTGAATAGAAAAAAAATCAATGCGGTTTGAAAACATAAACTGAAATTGATTTGAAAGATTTTCTGCTTGGAAATGATTCATAAAAGGTAAAAATTTACATCAATCAATTGAGAAGACAAAAGACTACCCTACAGAGGACTTCCTCAACCTTTAAAAGCAAGGGCAAACTATGACTAATCCTTATTTAAATAAGGCATGAATCATAAATCCATGTTTTCCATTTTGGACAATGTTCCAAACTGGAAATAAAAAGAGCTTAAATTTATTGAATTTTAAAAATAAATGCTAAAAATTGTGTGTTTTTGAATCTATGCCAGTGAAATCAATAAAAGCAGCAGATACCCAGTTTCATAGTAACTGATGTTGACACGCTTTTTCTTTTTACAGGTTAACAAACATCCGGTCATCTGTGTGTTCTCCCTGGTGTGTAGTTGCAGAGCAGAGGATCATTATCAGCTCTGTCTAACAAAGATCAAGTCGACCACAATAACAGACACAGGTCAATGCATCAGCTCTGCAGTCCGCTGTATCTTCTTTCTGCATCTTCCACTCATCTGCTCGGTCTCATATTCACAAACGACATCGGTTGCTAGAAACAAAACAAAAGAACTAAACTAATTAGAGTGAGAAATATCCCCTCATTTGCCTGCAAGGATGTGGGATTTTATTAACTTTATCAATTTCCTTTATGATTACTGTCTGAGTGAAGTAAATCTTCACAATTTGGAGATTCTTTGCAATCTATTTTGAGTTTTTCAGCAACTTTGGTTTTTCTGTTTCCCTCTCTCTCCTTCTACTAACCTAATCATCTATCTCTACCTTGATAACATTCATCTCTCTATCCCTCCTACTTTATCTTAATCTCTTCATCATCTGCTCATCTCCGTCGTCCTGCCTCCGTCTCCCTCCCTCGTCTCGCCTTTCATCTCATCTTTTTCTTCCTAATCTCCCGAGCTTGTGCTTGGGCTCTAATTAGCCGACATCTCTGCTAATGAAGTTTGACAACAAAAGACCACCAATGCTGGCAGGTGGGTCAGAGGGGAGGAAACAGAGGAGTGAGAACAGAGGCGGAGAGGGAAGCTTTGTGAAAGAAAAACTCAGTAACAGTGAAGCAGTCTTTTCGGTGTGAGCCCGCTACATGGGCTGCCAGGCCTCTGGGTTCCTTTCTTTTCTTCTGCAGGCTAACAGGAAGTGACACGTGTTTTTAAAATGCAGCTGACAGGATATGACACGGTCTCTAATACAGCGTGGTCTACGCACGGGGAGTAATTAGCGCTCTATCGACTGCCATGACATCAATCAGACTAGCTGTCCAAATGTCGTACTCAAGAGAGGCACCCACGGTGGCAGAGGAGGGTGGCATCCTGTCGTGATGAAAATCAGTGTCTGTGTGAATGCGGCAGGGACTGAATACTAACTGGCATGACATTATTTGGACAAGCCATCTGTATGTGCAGGCTTATACATGCATATGTGTGTGTGACAGGCAGATTCAGAGGAAGCGCTACAGGTGGTCAACCCGCTACCACTAAATCATGTGGGCAGCCTGTCTGGCCAGACTTTCCCCTTTGACTTAACAGTTGTGTGTGAGGCTAAAGGCCTGCTTCCTGCAGGTGTCAGCAAATAATAGCCTTCAATAGCAGTGGACCAATACAGTAGCTCCCAAAAGGTGTGAACGCCTGTTAAAATGCCAAAGGAAATGGGAGAAAGATAAATAATTGCAATACTTTTGGTGTGTGTAATGTGACATTTATTCTGCATGGTTAACTGAAATAGAAACAAATCTGTAAAAAAAAAGATGCTTTGTAGAAAGATCTCTTGATTCATTTTTGTCATTCTGTCTTTTTGAGTTCCCACAAACAATCAACTATAGAGAATCTGATTAACGTAAACTAAAGCTAAGCAGTGCTAGCTGGATTTTTATTTTTATTTTTTTGACTTTTCCACATTTGAGTTTCCATCAGGAGGGTACGTCACCCTTCTAGTCAAAGCAGTTTTTATGTTTGTCTTTATTATAGATGTAAAAACATGAAAAAATAAAATGTTGGTTCTACCCCAATCCATTTGTCTGATTAGATTCGCTGTAAAACCTGGTCATGAGGCCCCTGAGCGGCTAATAAGAAGGCAGCTAGAAACCCATTTAAGGTTCTGGAAAACACTTCACCTAACATCTGAACGTTTTCTTCAGGTCAAAATGAGCTGTGGATGAAGAGTGAACTCAAGAATACTTTTGAATGAGGTGAAATGTCAAGAACCATGAAAGGATATCCAGTCACCTTCTGCTGAAGCACTTAAGTTGAAGTTCATTTTAACTTGAGAAACTGATGGAGATTTGAATTCTGACTGTTAAGGTGCCTCTTGTTTAGCACAATGTAACATATTTTTCTCAGGTTTTTTGTAAGCATTTTATTTTATGGAGTGGAGAAATTTTGCTAAAACAATGGAGTCTCAATTAATGAGTCTGAAATATTTCATACGTAAGTCACAAAAGGCAATTGCTAAAAAACGCTGCCTCTCCACTCATAGAAAGTTGAGTGAGGAGTAGAAAAAGGTGAACTAGCAAGCAAAATCCAGAGATAGGTCATGCAACAAAGGATAAATATGTGAAAAAATACATACTATTAAGAATAATCTGTGATGCTAAGGGTCTGTTTCTCTTTCAAAGGCCCTGTAAGTTTTTTATCAGGAAGCATGGCATCAGAGTCTTCGATAATACCCAACAACTTTAAATTTCAAAATTGGTGGCCTATGTCTGAAAACTGAGAATGGGTTGTCATCAGGGGATGCAGAGGTTAATGATCCAAACCATACTGTCAAATCAGCACCAGAATTGTTCTACAAACACAAAGTCAACCTACTTTCATGGCCATCTCAGACACACATGCAGTCCAACAGCTTGAAGAAACCGATACTGTAAGAAAAAGGTTGATCTGAGAAAATACATACATCAGTGACAGCTCAGGTCACTGTGGTGAGCTGTCAACATGATGCAAACACGCACAGTGAGCCATATGCAGACTACATATAAAAATAGAACAGATGACAAAACACAGTACTAATATCCAGGGAAACTGGTACCCATCTCCCACACACACAGGGGAAAACATGGAAACTTTATGTAGAAAGATTTCAGGTCAGAATTCAAATGCAAGACCATCCTGCTGCAAGGTAACATTGCTCCTAACAGCGCCACCATGCACCGCAAAGTACTACCATGGTGATCAGTGAATGAATATGATGTGTTACAGTTGAGATCATGATGCCATTTAAATTTTTGACATATCCAAAAAGTAAAATCCATGGTTCTCAGGTGAAGCTGGAAGTTGAAAATAAATACCATACAGAAAGCTAATGGTGAAATGTTTTATTTCTAAAGCTGCAGACTTCCCTACACCACAGGAATGCAAAGTAAATGAGTACTGCAATTTTTGGTAGAAGTATTCAATGTTCTAAAACATCATAAAAGGTCAGAAAAACACTTGCAGGTTTTTGTCTTCAGTCATGATTTTAGCAACAAAGAAATAGCAACTTAAAACTTGTCCACTCTATAATTTAAGTAATACACCAGACTTGAGGTTTATAGTCTGTACATGAGCAATTAGAATTGTGATGCAAAACAGAATGAAAGATGAACAAAGCTGTCCCTTTGCGTACATTTTTGACATATACAAGTGTTATTTTATGAGTCCAAGTGTATGCGCCCATGTGTACTTTTACCATGTGCGTGTTCTACGGAGGGCGGATGTCCTTTGCATGGAATTTATTTTTCATTGAGAACTACTTGTGCAAATACGAAAGGCGGAAATCATAAATGAGAGGAAGAGAGTGCAACAAGGGGGAAGAGAGACCTATAAAGGATCTATTGAAGGAAGGAGCGCTAAGGGGGGAGGAAGAGATGGTGCACACGAGTGCCTCTTGAGAGCTTTCTCTTATTAGCCAGGCTGAATCACATGCTTTGAATCCGGAAAACACACACTTTAGCCATTTTCTTGTCTTTCTCCCCATTACCTCCTCCCTGCCTCTACAAAGCAACCTCTTCAGATTCTTCCGTTTTAGTTCTTCCCATATTCACTACTTTTCACTCCAAGCAACTCAGTTTAGTTTATTCTTTACTTTTTTTGCATTTTCTTATATATATACTGCTCAAAAAAATAAAGGGAACACTTAAACAACACAATGTAACTCCAAGTAAATCAAACTTCTGTGAAATCATTGGTTAATAAATTTGATTTCCATTGATGATTTTTGTGTGATTTTGTTTTGTCAGCACATTCAACTTTGTACAGAACAAAGTATTCAATGAGAATATTTCATTCATTCAGATCTAGGATGTGTTATTTGAGTGTTCCCTTTATTTTTTTGAGCAGTGTATATATATATTTACTTTAATTTGCTTTCTCCATCCAGGATACTCACTCACCGGCTCCTATCGTCATTCTTTGTGCACATCCTCACTTCAATGGCCTCTTTATCCCCCTCATCTGTTGATTCATCCCAAAATCCCAATTATCCACTCCACAAGCTAAATTGTGACCACCAGTCTAATATTTTCAATGTCCTTTTTCATTCATTTCTCTGTATCTCAAAATATGTCATGGATTCCTTTCTTCAAAAATCTTCTTTCAGTTTGTGTTCTGTTCATTATTTATTTTACAAAATACTCCATTTAAGGCTCTTTAGAATTAAATCATTTCTCTTCTTGCCACTTTTTCCACCTATTTTTCTTCCCGCCAAGTCGTTTAAGTATTGACAAATACATCTCAGACAGGTATAAATGTGGAGAAATGAAATGCATTCTGTGAAACATCTGGTCCCGTCATTTCTTTGAGGTATGTGCAATGGATATCTTCCTATCATGTCCAAAAAACATCTGTGGGATCTCTGTTTAGCTTGTCAACAAATTATCTATGTTACAGTGTGTGGGAAAGCACTTCTAGAGGGTTATTTGGCTACGGCAGCCAATCTGTCTACGCCACTGAAATGCTAGACAGACATGAAACAGTATATCGGTCCATTACCAAGGTATCAAAAAATGAATTAGTTAAATCACCAGTGCTTCTAGAGTCAAAGAAAATGACCCAGCACCTACCAAGCATGGGCTTCAATCTTTGGATGAGACTCAGTATGATCAATGTGAAATGCAGCTCTGAGTTGTTTGCATCCATTTTTAAATGTGTAGACTTATCTTTAAGGACATATCTAAGGGTTGAAATACAAGTGTGTGGACAAAATGTTGCCCAGCAAAAGTAAATTTCTTTTTTTTTTTTTTTTAAACTCTTCTACACCAATTTTCTCATTTTAAAGCTAGGAGAGTCAACATTGCTGCTGAGAAAAAAAAATAAAAATTCTAATTGATTTATCAAATAATTTTGCATCGAATAACAGACGTAACTTGCAACTTGAGAAACTTTAATTAGCATAACAAAGAGTAAGCTATTGGTAATAAAAAAACGCTACAAAAGTTCTTACATCAGGCTACATCAGTTTTCAGAGCAACAAACTAAAGTCAACAAAATGATCTGGGTTACAAAAAGAAAGAAAAAAGAGTTCAAATATATGGCAAAAGCTTTCTACTTGATGACTAGATTGATGAGGAAAAGCTCAGGCCTATAAGGCGTGCAAAAGTCCATATGTTTAAGGAAAGAGACAAACAAAGGGAACATGTATGTATTTTTCCCAGATAAACTGTGCATAGGTTTTTGCTACACCTAATGAACCAACAGATTTTCTTGTTAATTAACATTGAGAAAGAGAGTTAATCTCAAGCAACACTGAATGTTCCTGTCTCCCTACATGTATGTAGATAATTTTCTATTTTAGTAAATATTTTACAAAAACAGCTTTAAGGTAAAATTTAAATTTTTTTGATTATTATATTGTCTAATCTGCTTTGAGGGCATAATTTCTATCAGTCCCCTAATGCTAAAAAGGGGAACAGAATTGGGATTTGGGTGTATTATAAAATCTTTGGAAAATGAAGTACAATTAAATTATGAATAAAAAAAAACAACTAAATATATCAAACTTCTAAAAAAAATACCAATATTTTCACCAATATGATCAAAAATTGGCTTGTTCCCAGGCATAAAATGGAAGAAGGTTGAAATTAAATGGAAATGCTTGGGTATAAAATAGGTGTGTAAGTCGGCAAAAAGGTGAATTTGCTATGCATACACTTAACGGCATCATCAGATTACTCAGATCTTGAATTTTAATGTCTTTAGACTGACATAATGTGATGCATTCTGAAAAGCAAACATAAGTTATTGCACATCCAAAACACCCAGTTGCATTAAATACTAAAAGGAATTAATAGTCTAATGTACTAATATTTTTTTCAATTAACAAAACCCATTTTTGTTCTAATTAAATGCAAAACAAACCGCCCCTACGAGGACCTGCTTTTATTTCATGCTTTTTCTTTGTTTCTTGTTCACTGCTTATCCTTTACACATGTACTACAATGCCCCTCCTTCCTGAGCTGCCAAGCTCACTTCACTTTGGTCTCTCAAGGCTGATTGTTTTCTAATTGGTGGAGTGCCAGAGGTCGTGGTTGTTATGGTAACCTGTGAGGGGTACTTGGACGGGTTGGCTGGTGGTGGATGGGTGACGGCGGGAAGGGGGGCAGCTGTTCGTGAAAACCGAGGGCTGCTCTCATCCAAGGCTTTAGCGGGTCACTTCAGAAAATAGACTGGATAAGTGTTTGTGCATTTTCTCCTGGTGGAAACTGATTTCCATATTATAAAGACGTCTTAATAAGTGTACAATTCTCTTAAGAAATATTTGAGGTTTTAAATGAATGCTACAACTAGACTGAGGCTGGGTTTACTTATTCCTTTTGTTGTCAAGTTGGAGAAAAGGTTATGGACTTTATAAAGTCAATAACCAAAAAGACATTATCAAATTTTAATCTGATTATTTAAAAGAAACCACAAACCATCACTTTGTTTACATTATGAGTTTAGATGATGGGTTATTTTAAGGGCACTTCTAAGAAACAAAAAAAAAGAAAGAAAGAAAAACATAAAAACATGGGAAATAATATGAAGAAGGTTACTGGCAGACAAACAGAGAAAGTATGATTGGAAGGGAATGAATAATGGATGCATGAATATGTAAACTCTGTATGAACTTTAAGGAAATTGCATTTTCTATGCGTGTATCTACAGTGCATCTACAGAGTTGCAAAGTGTGTGAGATGCACACACTTTGCAACTCTGGAGTCTAAACAGTGTGTCCATTGAGAATGAAAATAAATGCTAAATTGATCAGCTATCACACATGAGGTGGAAAACATAGTTCCTATAAGTTCTCCATCCATTTTCAGCCCCTTTTAAAGTAAACACAGAAACACTCATTGTGGACTCATACCAGACATTTCTGAAGATGTCAAGCTTTTGAAAACATATTGTCAACATAACGCCATAGAACACAATGTGTTCAGTGAACTATTTGGACTGTAATAAATATTAGTTATTGGTATTTAATACCTGTCCAAAAAACAGGTCACCAGAAACAAAGACACACTAAAATTTTGTTGGCATACATTTGCTGTGGCGTTGTGTGGATAAACTTCTGCAATGTCACAGGAATGAAGGATGATGTGGCCAATCAATCCTGAAAGGATGTCTCCTGCTCCTTTAAACATGTGTTCACTGTTTGAGCCTGATGAATCATGTTATCTTGTCACCTATTGATGGTATAGCATGGTCATTCAGTATATTCAAATAGTCAAATGACCTCCTTCTTTGGGCACATAATGTTGATGAACCCAAGTTTATGGCACTGCAACCTCTTGTTCAGTAGGTACTAGGCATGATGGGTGCATTACTTCATCTGCCTCTCTTGTTACCCTGATGTGCCCATCACTTTTGGAGACAGTAAATCTGGATTCATCAGACAACATAACAGTCTATCCATTCCTCCAGATTCCAATCTTTATGGCAAACTGAAGCATTTCTCTGAATATCCTCACTAATTAATGGTTTTTTTATGGCTATACGGCTATTCAGTCCCAATCCCTTTTCTTCAATATTTGTTCGGATAAAAATGTATTAAGAAACTTTCACTGCTATTGACTAAACATCAGTAGCAGCAAAGTTGTAGGTTTTTTTTTTCATGCTGCTGGGGTAGAATTTTATTTTTTCCAGTTCATTTCTGGAGTCTGTTTACAATTAATCCAAAGCATAAAAAACATACACTGAAGAATGTCTTTGTTTTTTTCTATATGATATGCTTTTTGTGACAATCATGAACATTAAAATTTCCAGATACTATGCAACTGATTCAGGATTAGATAAATTACCAATACATTTTGACATTTGGTCTTAGGAATAGTTTGGAAAAACATTTTTTTATGTCCTGTTTTATTTTTCCAAACCAATAATTACAGAAAGTGTAGGATACCTAGTATAAAACAAGGTATCCTACACATATTTAAGTATATGCTCATGAGAATAAAAGTGCTAAATACACTAAAGATTAACACCTTTCATCAAGATTAACTGAGCATTCTACTATGCATCAGATTCTGTCATGATGCACAGGTATTGGTGTTCAATTAGTAGATCAGTTCTTTATAATTGTCATTCAGGTCTTTCCATACAAGCTAAGCATTTCGATTTTGACTGCAGCAAAAGAGTTTAACTCTGCTATGCTTTTAACTCCCAGATCTAAGTTTAGACATTAGGGAAATTACAAGTAGGCAAAAATCCTGTTTTTTTTTTTTGTTGTTGTTGTTGTTTGGTAACATTACAAGCATTTACTGGGGTAAACTGGTTACTTAAAATGAAAACATTTTTTTTTATCATCCTCATTATTATTAAGAATGATAAATGTATAAAACTTATTTTTTGTCAACAAAACATTTGTTGCCATCAAACAGTTTATTTTTTAAGTCTTCCCATAAACACCCAACAGTATGTTCACATACGATTTATTTATTTGTAGCCTGTCATTGCTCACAAAACACCTTTTCTGAGCATGTGGGTGTGCATTTTAGTGCACATGTCTAAGCAGCCATGCTTCACTGCTTTGCTAATGTACTGATGGAAGGGAGTCCTTGGCGATCCTGTTTATCTCTGTATCCCACATGCCTACGGTGGCTCTGACCTCGGTTAATGCACACATACAGACACCGCTGCTGACACACCACCTTCTTTTTCCAGCCACATCGATTACTGTCAGCCAATACCTGGACTTCCTTTAGTCTGCATCATCAGGTTTCAGGAAGTGATGATAAATGAACAGCACTATCTGCCAAGACTGCCGGTCATGGTTAAACGACTCCAAAATCGAGACCTTCTCTGACTTTTACTACTACTTTTGAGGAAATATGGGCATCTTGGAAAAATAAATACTGAATATTATAAAATAAGGAAGGAACTAAGCAACAAAGCGCCACCATGTCTACAAATAAAATCAAGAAAAATACCCTCTAATAATAAATATATCAGACTTGTTATAAGGTGCAAATAAAATACAGTGCTTTCATAAGAAAGCATTTCAAAATGACTGGGATTAACATACTTAACAGCAAATATCAGCATGGAAGCCAAAGCAAGCTGAGTACATTTACATAATCCAAAATACATGTAGGGAGACCAGAGATTATGGGACAAGAGTGTAAAACCTGGAGATAAGGTCAAACATGTAGATTTTCATAAAATATGTCACATATTCTTTATCCACATGTAACTTAAATGGAAATTACTTTATTTAAACATTCATTACCTGCTAAACCACATTTTCTACCACCTTAAAATAAAAAAAATGCACTGGTGAGCATAACTCTCATGCTTAATATGAATACCATAATCTATTGTAGAAGTCAAGGTCAAGGCATTGAAATATATACGATTTTACATGAAGAAAACAATACAAGAAAGGCTGCCAGGAAACGTCTCCATGGAGGATGGAGCTGTCCATCAAGATGGTTGGCATCCTCAGTTTTCTGATAGGTACACAAGCTAAGAAGATGAGTGTGTGTTAGAGTATATGTACTGGTAGATATGTTCCAGAATTAGATAACTGTTACTGATATGATAATATGTAAAGAAGTAGGAGTATCACACTGAAGCTTCCAGCAGAAAATTCACTCACTGAAAATTTACTCTCTGATCAGACCAAAAGTAAGCTTTTGCTAGACAGCAGAGAGAAAAATATTAGCATGAATTACACTGCTGGAGTGATGCAGCAATCGAGAGAAAACAACAGAGTAAGTCTGGGTTCTGGTCACTTTTTATTTCTGTAGTTTGGATTAATTCATGACAGACCTATTCACCAAAAATAATGACTCATAGATTCATCAGAACATTAACAGAAATCTGTAGAGAGACCAGAAGCTTTAATTGAGATTTTTTTTAAGTAAACCTGCAAGATTGCAGAATTATTGTGTATTGTGCTGACATCATAGGTTCCAATTAACATTTTCGCTAATCTTCTCCTTCTTCTTTTTTATCATGCTACCCCACCTGTTTCCATCAGCTTAAGGATCTGCATCAGTAAATCCTTGATGAATCATATTAACTCGGTATTACACATACTGAATATGATGAAGATATTTTTCATACATTACGTGAAGTATTTTGTTTACATTACTAAAATGGGAAAATTTGTCAATATTAATACTGTTAGTATTAATGATGATAGCATTAGACATATTAAGTTATGATTTTGCTAGAAAAATTATGCAAATTGATGTGAGGATTCTAAATTTTACCACTTTAATATAAACCAAATCAAAAATATGTGTTCCCATTCATTGTTTTTAAATAACCCAGGCCACCATGTCTGGGTAGTGGCCTATTAAATCTGTTAATAGAATGCAACAATGATCTTTCGTTATCATTAATATTGTTATTTAAGTTTTGGTTTCATAGATTGTCTGTTTTTCAATCATCCGTTGGATTTTGTAATTTTTGTGTGTGATAAATATAAGAGGTTATGTGCTTCTAGGAGCTTCAAATATCAAAATACCATCTATTAAAAAAATGATAGATGGCTTTATCTGTGAAGCAAAATGCTTCGCAGATAAAGTCACTGAACCCTACCTGTCACTTGGAGGCCCTGGGGAAGGAGTGAGTGGTGACGTAGCTCCAGAACCTCTAGGCTTGTTAACTTTGGCATACAGCCTATCAATGGGGTCATCATCGGGGAGAACTCCAGCATCTTTAACATGCTTCCCATGTCCCGGGAAGCTGGGAGGGCCCTGTGGCGAAGGCGAGCGGGCATGAGCGTGCTGAACTGAACTGTAGAGAGGTGACTGCGGCAGCGGCGGTGGCCCTGAACCCATCTCTCGGTCCCTGAAGGACTGTATCCTGGCATAGTTTGGGTCGGCATCGTCATCCTCGAAGTGTGGATATGCTGCCCCACCACCGCCACCCTGCTGGTCTCTGGGCAGTTTTCCCTGCAGCTCAGGATGCACAGCTTCAATCCTTAAAGAGAAACAAAGAAACAATTACTCCCTGTTATAGAGCAACAGTAAGTAATTTAGTAGGCTACTAATAATTCACAAACAAGAACTGTCACAGAGAAAGAGCTTTACCAAAAGCGTGCAGCGGAACAAAGTTGTTAGCAGGGAAACAGCAGAAAATCCTGTGATCAAAGAACAATTTGTGATAAGTTTTCTAATCATATTTTAGAGAAGGTTCCTTACCTTTCTCTTTCTTCTCTCATCCTTTCAAGCTCCAGGTCACTCAGCACGTCTGATTTTTGTCGTTGCACAGCGGCCTTTGCCTCCTTCTTCTCCTCCTTTTTCTTTCCAAACCTGGACACAAATAGAAAGTGAAATACATAAACATGTTGACCAAAAAAATCATGTTGACAAAAAAATGTCTATAATAAAAAATCATTTTATTATAGATGTCATATGATGTCTATAATAAAAGAGATGTTTACCCTTTTTCTGCTTTTGCAAGTCAATTATGATCAACAAAATGTACTTTTTTTTTGTTGCCAAAACCCAAGTAAATCAAGTGATTTACTCAAATTTCTATTGTTAAACTGTTGAAAAGCTGTCAAGTTGTGTGGGAATCAGCTGTTAACAGCCCTTTTCTGGTCCTGCCACAAGTTCTCTCAGGTTGAGGTCTGGGCTTTGACTGGTCCACTCCAGAACATCCACCTTGTTGTATCTAAACCCTTTCTGCGTAGGTCTAGCTGGATGCGTCGGGTCATTGTCTTGCTGGAAATCAAATGTTCTCTGAAACCACAGTTCTTTTGCAGATGGAAAAAAAATAAATTGTCGTCCAGGACTTCTGCCAAACAAAACGTCTTGTCTGATGTCCAAAAAACTCTTTTTTGGTCTCATTAAACGAAAATAAATTTCTTCCCTATGGCTGTACAGTCTAGTGTCCTTTCAGTGGAATATTAGTTTTGTTAAACATGTATTTAAATTTTAGGATTAAAAAAAAGAAACTGCACATTTTATAACCTTGGTTGCCTAGGCTGTATTTCCTGCTAAAGTTTTCTCATTTTTGAGACAAAAGTTTATACAAATCTTACTATCTTTATAAGCTCAGGTCTGGGGAGGAAATGTGTTATTCTAATCTCATTGAAAGTTCAAATGCACAACATGCTTTAATGCTCTGGCTAAATGTATCTTAAAAAACTGAAGCTTATTAAAGTTTAGAGCACAGCTTCACAGCGGGTGCGACATACTGAATTGAGCCAGTCAAACCTGCTAAATAGTTAATATGTCCAACACGCCAACAGTGACCTTATAACACAGCTAATGTTTTATTTATCAAGTGAATATATTGATGAATTATCCTTCTGTCTACATTTCTGCTATGTAATACCGTGGACATTTTTGAAGTATCGCTCCCCCTGCTTATGTATTATTTAAAAGCAAATCCAGTGCTACATTACACTGGGACTGGCTTGTTGTTTTGGTTTTAATAAAAACAAAAGTGCACTTTGAATACTGGGGTAATAGGTTTCTTTGAAATGCCTAATGTGGACTGGGGGGTAAAGCCTATTTACCACCCATGGAGGAGTGGCTCCATGGGCAATGAAGGGCTCCAATCATCTGTGTGTATTAGCAGCATGTGTGTGTATTTGCCACACAGGGGACAAGCCTTACTTTAATTACAGCTACCTACAGAGGCTTACCCTTTCTTTCAAATCTCTCCTCTCTGCACTTACCACTCCTTTTGCCACGGTTCCTTTTCAAAATTTTCACTTCTTTATAGCAGAGCTGTTTCTTTTCACTCACTTTGTTCACTTTACCTTTTACCCATGTGTACATTAACTCACTTTTAACAAATCTTCCCACTCTTTATCAAGTTTTCCTCTCCTGAACTTTACCCTGAACCTCTCTAGGGTTGAGATACCTACCACGATTGAAAATTTGTACCTGCAAAAATGCAACAGTATCAATGGCATATTGCAATATTCCCCCTCTATAGCAACTAAACACATCAGTGTTAGTTGGGATTCACAGCTGCTGAAGAAAGAATAAAATAATGTATCACTGCTTTTACCGTTTAACAGGAATTCACTAGTTTAGTCAGATTATGCAACAAACTTTGGGGATTAGTATTTACAAGTTTGAATGTAATCTTGTCTTCCTTCTCCAATTAGTAGAAGCTTTTTTTTTTTTTTTTTTTTTTTTTTTTTTTTTTTTTTTTTTTTAGTTTTAAAAGTTGATTGTGTTATAAATAAATTAAAATTAAAAAAAAATATAACAAATTATT